>JAVJIF010033615.1:0-189769 GCA_038442645.1 Agave tequilana
TGAATCATAAACGGAATATCAAGAATCATAACAAGATCCATAACGGGTATCACTTATTATTATCATTACTCGTCTTAACCATATATCTAGGTATGTGTCTCGGTATATATCCCAAACTCACATACATCCATATATAAGCTATCCGAGGATTGTTACCGGAAGCCGATGGAGAACTGATAACTCTTCTTATAGTAGTTTCCATACACCTGGAACCAGTTTGGAGGGCCCAAGTCCCCCTCACACGAATCTTCTGTGGCCCAAAGTCCCACTCACACGAGACGTCAATATTTTATTCCCATACTATAAGCAAGGTATCATTCCGGCATCCATCACTTCCTCCATTCCCCGTACAAGTTGTAGTTATTACATAATTATCAAATTACGGGAATAACTGGACATAACAAGAATAGCCCAACATATTCAAGAGGTGGCCCCCACAGATTCAAGAGGTGGCCCCCACCGTGTGGTGTGGCACTTTGTTCCATGTGGCACTTTGTTCTGAGGGATGGATTCTAGAGGTGGGCCCCCACCGTGTGGTGTGGCACTTAGTTCCATTCAGAATAACAAGACAGGATTCCCGTAAACAAGATAATCATAAAGTCAAGTATATCATGCTGGGTGTAAAGTGATAGCATGACAGGATGATGATATTTAACAAACAACCAAACATAACAAGAGATTAATAATAGTCCGGGTCAGTCATGACATAACAAGAGGGTCTTACTAACTGATAACATGTTAAAGTGGTCAGATGATAACACATCAGATATCAGTGATATACATGTGTTAAATGGAAGCATGAACTGACAAGTCTGAAGTAATGACATGGCAAGTGGAAACATAGAAGAACTCAGAGTTCAACGACCACGAAGGGTCTGCCACGCATGGTATACGATAAAGGAGTAAGAATATCACAGGCATGGTGCAAGTGTAAGAATGAAACAAGCAGTTGCATGGCAATACTTAAACATAGGAATATGAAGTGACTAGAAGTGATATACATCAAATAAAGAGTCATGAAGTACAAGATACAAATACATGAACCAAGTATAAGATCTAAAGTTAAGAAGGTAAACAACTGTAACAGACAGCTAAGATTAGTCGACTAGGGTCAGGGAGTAGTCGACTAATAGAGGGGTTAGTCGACTAACAGTCTGGTATAGTCGACTAAAACTGTTGCACCAGAGAGTTGGGTTTCTGATTCAGGAAAAGTTAGTCGACTAGGGTCATAGGGGTAGTCGACTAACAGACATGACAAGTCGACTGATAGTTAGGCTAAGTCGACTAATACTGTGATACAGAGAGTTAAGGTTTGGTTCAGGGAAAGGTAGTCGACTAGGGTCAAGAGTGTAGTCGACTAAGGTTCTCTAGTCGACTGTAAATTGGTCTAGTCGACTAAAACTGTGTTTCTAGAAAAAGCTACGTTTCAATAACAGATGGGTTAGTCGACTAGGCCCTAGGTCAAGTCGACTAATCGTGGTCAAAAACAGCGTACAGAACAGAATCTGGTGGTTGGGTTGATGGTCTAAAAATATAATTTTGATGACATATCTACACAAGATATGAAGAGACGAGTATACTAAGAATGAAACAAGTCTTGGTGAGTAAAAATACTCACTTAGATCGGTTAATCGATGCTCCACGAGTTCGAAGAGATCGAGGTCGACAATACGATCCACGGCGATATCTCCGACGAAGAAAACTACGATCCAATCCAAAAGAAGGAGTTGAGGTTGAAGATGAAGACCTTGTAGTTGTGGAGTTGGTGGTTGTGGTGATGGAGATGAAGAGGAATTTGGTGGAGGTTAGGGTTTTGGCTCTTGGTGAAGAGAAGTGAAAGAAAGGGGATGAAATGAAAAGGAAATGTATATATGGGATTTGGATTTTGTAAGGGAGTTGAAATAAAGTAGATGAGAGGGGGGTTTTTTGCAAAGTGGAGGAGGGGATGAGTGTCCCTCTCTTGGCCACTTGGCCGGCCATGGGAGAGAGAGAGAAAAGGCATTAATGGTGGAGGTTGGTGGAAGTGAGTGGAGAGGAAAAATTGAAATTTTGGAAAATTGGGAAAATTGGAATTCTTTTGGCTTGTGGAGGAAGGAAAGAAATAAGGAGAAAGGAAAAAGGAAAAGAAATTTATAAAGAGAAGATTTCTCTTGGACTTAGAAAATAAAAATATTGAAAAGACAAGTTCCCGGGTTTAAGCCGAGTATACGGAAAACATTTCGGAAAATACCGAAATCGTCCGAAATTCAAGTATCTCGGAACGACTCGCAAATTTAACCAAAAATCAATATAATATATGAAGACTCATAGTGAAATCCGTTTTAAGAAATACTTTATAGTTTTAAAACTAAAAATCCCGGGAATCAGTTACCTACCGACTCCGATGGAATTTTCATAAAATCATAAAATCCTCAGAAAAGAATGTAGTAGAAAATATGATTCTAAGGAATAAAGCCTAAAGGACCATCATGAAATTCTAAACTGTTTGAGAATTAAAAATCCAGGAATCGGTCAGCGGCACTGGCGACACCGGTTTTGAAGAAATTCAATTTAATTCAAGAAAATCTAGAAAATCATGGAAAAATCTAATATATTGGAAAATAATATTTGAAAACTGAAATCGGTCAAATCTACACATCAGAAAGACTAAATCGAATAATATACTATGATCGGGCCTTCGGTTCAGACTAGGGCTGACTCCGAGTCCACGAATCCAAATCCAAAATAAAAACAATCATATAAGGAATTCATAATACAGAATAAATGCAGGAAACAAATCGAAAATACGATCAAAAATCTGAATACGCAACTAAGTACGTATTCCGGGAACGGGGTATTACACTAACCCCCTGCGTGTACTATCATAGTAATTTGCAGGCTTCCTTAGGCACAAAGTTCCGCATCAAACCGCGCCTTCCTTTTTCAAAATTCAGGCCTGCTCCATGCTTCAAGACGTACCCCATTTTCTTCATAATATGGCGCTGCTGGTTGCGCGTAATAAAAGAATTATGGAGTGTTTGAGTCTGAACTTAAATCTGCGACCGTGGGTCCCCGTGGTTGGGGTTCTACCGAAGATTATCGGTAACTGACTTCTTTGGGTGGCGGGATTACCAAGACGGCTCCTTCTGCGGATTCCATGGGCGTGTTGGCCGCACTCGGTTTATGTAAAGGCATGTGTAGAGAGCTATCCGTAATGGATTCAAATAGCCCAACAGTCGCGGGATAATCAAAAGAAATATTATCATTAATTACCCATTCACCTTCATCCTCTGAAGGAGTATTACATAGGGGATTATTGAGACATGCTATAATGGTTCACCAATCAGAATGGCTGGCATGCCTGCTTCGAATTCTGAATCCGCTTCATTGTCACTTTCATCATCGTCCGGCAATGGTTCTTTAGGTGTTCCACCGGCCTCTTGATACAAGAGAGCGTCAGTAAAGTAGTTTTCCACCCCTTTGAATGGTTGCTTTTCAGCAAAGACAGTTCGTACTGTCGCGTCATCTTCAACATATTTGAAGCATTGGTGCAGAGTAGAGGGAACGACCCAGTTGGCATGGATCCATGGCCGTCCCAGTAGCAGGTTATATGATGTGCCGCGTCAATGACATAGCATGTTACTTCTGACTTCAGACTCCCTATTCTGCAACGGAGTCGAATTTTCCCCAGTGGATGACTGCTCCCGGCGTTGAAACCGTATATTGTAGTAGTGGTTGCGGACAACCTGTACAGCGGTGTGCCGAGGAAGTAGAGAAGCCTTTTGGGGATGATGCTGAGTGCGGACCCTGGATCGACTTGTATTCTTTCAATGCACGTTGAACCGATATATCCGGTGTAGTACAGAGGTCGATCGTGTTTTTGTTGTCTTTGAGAAGTATATCTTCCGCCGTGAATGTAATAGCAGGCACCTTGATTGTGTATGGTGACATTCTGGGCAAGGAGACTGAACGTCGTTGTTAGGGATCTCAGGCATGCATGTCAGAAAGGATTCTGAATTGGCTAGCGCATCCCTGAGTGCTTCTCTTGTTTCTTTTGAGAGGCGAAGGAGCTCGTGTATAGTGATACGAGCTGGGATATTGGCCAGTTGAGCCAATATGTCAAACCGAAAGGGCGTATCAAACCCTTGGCCTGGCGGTTTCTTTAAACATGTGGTCGAATCGTACCTCCTTAGGTCTCTCTTTTCCCTTGATTGGGATTGGAGTGGATGAAGGGCTTGTACTGATGTCGTTTGCTGTTGTGTCTCGTCAGTAGACTTTTCATACTGCCTTAAGTATGATTTTCCGAATCGGGTGCCCGTCTGTGAGGCGTATCAGCTTGCGCCGTGCAAGCAAGCTTTTCCCCTTCTGAATCACTGAGGGAAGCCGATGTAAGATTGCCATCGTCTGGCAGGATGGAGATGACATTGCAAGATTTGCCCTTTGACTTAGGCTTCTTTAAATCCCAGTGTACTTCTTGGACGAGGTCTGGGTGTACCCACATGACCTCTCCTGTCTCCAATGTTAAGGGAACAAGACCCTTATTGTTTTGAGTTGTTGCTGAAGGATGCTTGACTTCCAACCATGGCGCAGGGGCTGGATAGGTCCCGTCAGGAACTGTGACCTTTTGGGTGCTGCCGAACTCAAGAGTCACCATATTGGCAGTGACTTTCTTCTGCTCCGTCTTTAATGTCAGAACCCCGGCATCGATCAGGGCTTGTATTCTGTCCTTGAGGACATAGCACTTCTCAGTAGGATTGTGGATCATCCTGTGGTAGAGGCAGTATTTAGGGTCGTCTGTGCGCCCTATCTCATTGGGGCGCCGAGCATCTGGCAGTTTCATTTTGTTCCCTTTGTGAGCAGATGGAATATCGTGACCACCTGATCGTCTTTGAAGGAGTACTGCTTTGGAGGAAAGTTAGGCTCCTGATTGTTGAAGCCGCTCTTCTTGGTCTTTGACTGCACATCTCCGGATAACTCCACAGACATAGTCTCTTTGCCTTTGGCTTGAGAAGATTGCGGTAGGTCGCTACGCCCTTTGTTGTTTGTCCCCCACTTGCCTCTAAGGGCTGATGGTTCGAATTTTTTAGCCGACTTCTCGGCTATTTCTGCTTGTTCGACCAATTCCTTCCAGGTGTGGACTTTGACAGCCCCCATGCGAACTTCCACTTGGTCTAAGAAGTTGTGTCTGCATGTCTGTAAGAGCATGGGTAGTGGCATCCCTGCTGGGCACATCAAGGATAAGTTTCTGAACCGTTCAATGTAGTCACGGACAGATTCGCCCTTCTTCTGTATGGTGGAGAGGAGCTTGTCCATGGTCACTTCGGTATCGTCCTCATAGAAACGAGAGAGGAACCGGGTTTCCAGGTCGATCCAGGAATTGATAGAGCCCGGAGGGAGACTTCGGAACCAGTCAAATGCCACCCCCTTTAAGGTGCCAATGAATAGCCTGGCCATGACGGCGTCATTGCTTACAACATTACCAGTCTGAGACCGGAAATAGTAGATGTGCTAATTTGGCGAGCTCTTTCCGTCATAGGTATGCAACGTTGGTGGTTTGAACTTCGGTGGATATGGCACCGAATCCCACTCTAGCGGATAAGGACGGACTGCCCCTACCTTCTTAATTCAATTTTCTGAGCTAGGGATGCGATTTGAGCTTGGAGGCCCTTAAGGACTTCAGCGTCTAAGGAAGAACCCTCCTTGATTTCTCCGGCTTGGGTTGCTCAATGCTGAAGTGTTCCTCCTCATCGTGATTGCTCCCGGCATCATTGTTATTCCGGTTACTGTAGAGTTGAGCAAGCATCTGTTGAATATTGTCCAAGGCTTCTTGCTGGGTTTTGGAAGTTTGCTCTTGAGCTTCCAAGCGCCGGCGAAGATCGTCGTTAGCATTATCAGCCATATTGACTGATGCTCTGCCCATTCGCACCGAGCTAACTGTTGCCAAAGAGGCGTACCCACTATCTTCATCTTCTTCATCCGATGATTGGAGTGATCTCCTGGGCTGTGACGAGACTAGGGCCGTCGAGGAAGAAGGCTGTTCATAAGTGTAGGGTATCGTCACCCTGGATCTGGTGTTTCGGAAAACACCTTCTTCATGCACTAAGACTTCGCCTAAGTCTGGGCTATAATCTGGATCTAGGGACTCTCGTCCTCTTCCGGTCATGTTGACGGATGCAGAGGGTAGATCTCGCGAGATGCTCCTTTTGCGGTGTTTCCTCGGGGCCTGTACCGATAGCCGATCAAAAACTGACCATCGTCTTGGAGGCGTGGCGGGGATTGGTCCCAGCCGGCAATGAACCGAGTGGAGTGTCACCAACTGACATCCCACTTGTTGACAACAGAGGGAAGAGGTTTGTCTATCCATCAACAATTCCCTCAAATCAGACCCGGTTGGGTCTCTGCAATCGAGCGCAAAGGCTCTTTTGGATCGCACATAGGACGATGTCCTGCTTCTTTTACTGCAGATGGGATTAGCACTGAATAGTGCTTTGGTTCTAGCTTCGCCATCAGGCGTAAGCTTAGTGCTTGCCGCACTGGAAAGCAGAGCATGCTGTGGTGCTTTACCCGCTATGCTGCTGCGAAGGCAATTAGCCCTAGATAGTACTTTGGCTTCAGCTTCGCGGTCACGGACCCTGCGTGTACGCTGTGGTACAGTAGCTTCGCTCATGAGAACGAGGCCGGCGCGAGGCATTGCTGCTCTTAAATTGGACGACGGTATGATTGCCGTCTTGACTTTATAATTGGAGCAGACAGGCATCTTGCCTTTTTCTTCGCGAGAGAGGCGCGGTTTACGGTAGTGTAGCTACGCCTGAAGCTTCGGTTAGAGACTTCTGTTTAGGCTTCCATACCCGCCTTGGCAGAGGAGACTTAGGTTCGCAAGGAGCCTGATTAGCCACACGCGAGGCTGAGGGGTGTTGGCAGAATTCTGCCTCCGGTTTCTGCTTCGAAACCTTGGTCGTGGAAACATTTCTATGCTTCCGTGCTCGAAGCATTAGGCCACCCCCAGAGAGGACTTCTTCAAATCTTTCTTGATCGAACTGAACCACCAAGTTCTCACAAGTAAAGGAATCAGAGTGCGGACGTGTTTCCTTATTGCGCCAAATAACCGCAGTAGGTTCGCAAAGAACCTTTTCTGTCTCCGCAGAGACTTTCCTTGAAGATTTAGCCAGAGGGGCTCTGGCTGCACCGGCTTTTCTGAATTCAGAGTTAGACCCGAAGGTCTGTTCGTCGCATTGCGACACTTGATTCTCGGCAGTGGAGAATTTCGTCCCCAGCGGAGTCGCCATCTTGTTTTCCATTATGTTTGCAAAGGGGAAAAACTTACAATAAAAGGTTTGAGGAGCTAAATTACAAGTATTCTTAAAAAAATTACAAGTAGATCTCCTCAGAGATTCTGGAGAAGTGTGCCGATAGGAGTCTGGTCAGCGCGCGACCACTTTGTCCCTTTGACGATGCGAGCGATGAGATTCCCTTCTCGCCTGGTTCGGAGAATCAGAGTATAGAAGGTTGGTAGAACCCTCTTACTGCTTCTCAAAATCGCCTTCAATTAGGAATTCCTTCTCGCCTGGTTTCGGAGATTCCTTGAGAAGAAGGACGATGTTAGGGTATCAACATCCTGGATAGAGAAAGCAATTCTCTAAAAGGTCTCTGAATTCGAGAGCGCACGGTGCGTTATGAAGAAGTCTCTGCTTGTGGAGTCCATATGCGTGCCTCTCCTTGTACCCCTGGTGGGCTATTTATAGGGAGAGCAAGGTATAATCGTCCCTTGAAAATATGGAAACAGATTGAATCAAAATCTGTTTAAAATCTGGAAAGTAGCCTTGCTGCGAGGCTGGGATCAGCTTCTGCGAAGCTGGAATTGGCAGGTCGGTTGATCTTCTTGATCCTTTCCATATCGTAGGAGGATTTCCCCTGATCTTCTTACTCGTTTTAGAAGAGTTAAGAGATTGTGGCAATCAACTGCCAAATTTGATCTCTGATTTGATCTTAATTGGATTTGATCCAATTAGATCTGATCTCATCTGGAGATTTGATTGGTCCAAGGTTGACCATAGCAGACCAATGGCGGCGATGCCCGCTTTGAACTCACAGCGGAGCTAGAGACATCTTCTGGTGAAGTCCGAAAGAAACCTTTTGGCGGAGCTGGAAGTCCTCTGTGGCGAAGTTGCGAGTTAGCTTCCTGGCGAGGCTATGGATGGCTTCGAGGCGAAGTCGAGTGATATTAGCCTTTCAAGCGAGGTTATCCCTTTGGGCTCATGTGATGCTAAGTGCTAGCACCTTTAGACCTGCTGAGGTCTGTTTAGAAACAATCCGGGTTCACTGTCTGCTTGCTGGATCAGTGGAGTCCAAGTTGCTTCCTTGTCCCTCAGAGATGGGTGAAAACTAGTCTTCAGCTCTTCTGTCACTTGTCTTTTGTAAATGTCAACAAGTTTAGACATTGTTCAGACCAATAAGAATCTTGTCTTTTTTAAGTGTCAACAGCCGACTCGATCCAAAACTCTTTGATCCACCGAGCAAGTGCTATATATGATCTTTGACGCTCGGGCTCTTGAATCAACATGTGAAAGCTTCCAAATCATCTTGTTGAAGCTAATCACCAACTAATAACTTGATTAATGATCTGAAACTAAAATCACAAGATTATTAGTACACATAACTACATGAGTTAATCATCATCAAAACTAGAGTGGAAGGCCTTTGGGCCAACAATCTCCCCCTTTTTGATGATGACAAAACTCATGGAGTTATATATGCATGGATTAAAGTTAAGCTTCAAAGAAGCTCCCTCTTAACTCATGCATAAACAAATAAACATAAATATGCAATGAATATGAAACACGAAACATGCATAAAACAATAAAAGGCTCTAGATACCAATGAAATTTTCAAAAACAAATAAACATTGCTCTAGATACCAATTAAACTTAATATATGCAAAACAAAACTAATGATCTCTTTTACAAATAATGCTTTTGATACCAATTTTTTGAACTTAATAAAAACATAAAACAAAACTATTGTACTTAATAAAAAACATAAAACATGCATATAAACATGCATATAAACTCAAATTCTTCTCCCCATTTTTGTCAATCATCAACAAAAGGGTTAAATACAAAACAAAACTAATAAAAACATATTCTTCTCTTCTTTTTATTCAAAACAAGGGATCAATCAAGGGATGTTCTCCCCCCCCTTTTTTTTAAACTCAAATATGATACCAATTAAAAAATGTGTCAAGGAAGTGCATATTGATACCAATTAAAAGTGAAACTATACCAATTGAAAAACAAAAATCTTGATACCAATTGATAAGTAAACAAATATCATATCAATTGTAAATAAACAATTTTGATATCAATTGAAATTAAACATTACAAATTTTGAATTTCTAAACATAAATCTTAATACCAATTGAAATTATTATTCTCTATCATAAAGCAAGGGAGTGGAATACAAAATACCAATTGAAAGATGAAATACAAGATTTTCTCCCCCTTTATGAAATACAAACTAAACACATGCATAAGCTTGAATTAAGATACCAATTGAAAAGTGAATCAATTGAAACAAAGTTGAAGCTCAAGCTTAGCATAAACAAAATCTTGTGCTTAAAGATATAGGGATATAATAAGCACAAATAAAACATATATATGTATGAAAAATAGATACCAATTGAAATTGATACTCTTTGAAGTGCAAGCATACATATACGAAAATATATGAGTATACAAGAAATGTCAAGATTGATACCAATTGAAAGAATTCAATGATACCAATTGAAACAACAATAAGATCAAGTGTATATCTCATATCCTATCCTCCCAATCATGTTCAAGTTTAAAATGATTTTCACTATAAAGCATACATGAGCATGATCTCCATCCAACCGCCCGTTGGAAGGTAGGGGTTTTCAAAAATAGGTTTGAAAATAGAGTATGTTTGAAAATCTCTACCATAAGAAGAATACGAACTAGTAAAATGGGAAATCTTGTTAACTAGTACGAAATCCTTCAAGCAAGGAACAAAACATAAATATTTTTCATGAAACACATGTAAATCACATGGCACTAAACACTCAAATTTCAGAAAGCCCATATCATACTCATGAAAATAAAGTCATGAGAGACCTAATAAAGTGAGTGAACAAGTGTTATGTGACGCATATCAACATGAAAATATGAAAAACTAGATTTTCATTACCAATTGAGATTACCTAAAAACATGAAAATCATCAAAACGATTTAAACTTCAAGGTATATATATGTCATGTACAAACTAAAGTATACATACATATCCTAAACATAATGAGTCCACAAAAGTATATGCATGAAGGCACGTGGCTCAAGGATGTACATGTATAATCAATAGTTTGAACAAGATAGACATATACATGAAGTTAAAACACATGATCATAGAAACATATTCAAGATGAGGAATACAAGTTAGAATGCATGAATCATCAAAACTAGGCTATACTAGCAAATCTAATGGGTACAAATAAGCATCCAAGCACAAACATATATAAAGATTTATTTGTGTCCCACTATATGTACAAGTATAAATTCTAGTTTTAATGAAAACTAACATCTAAACAAGTAATCAAATCATTAAGCATAAAACGAGATATAAATCAACATGAAAATCATAAACATGATCATTATGTAAATCCACATGCTATTAGAATCATGATATACATAATAGCTAAACAAATGGTGAGAACACAACATATGGGTCCATATAAACATGGGTGATCTCAAATAACTAAACATGTATACACTAATCTAAATCACATGGCACAATCATAATGAGCTTTAAAACATGACATGCTATAAATCAATGATGTGAAAGCATGTAAATAAAAACGGGAGTTAGAGATCGATACCAAAACCGATGAAGGCACCTCTCTAGTTCTCCAACCAATGGTGGTCCTCCTCCACCAAACTTCCCTTGAAAGTGATGCATCCAAATTTATTTTTTTTAAGCACGGAACGCATCCACTTCAAGGCACCGCTACTCTTACGTGATGCGAGAGCCCACACCTACATCAAATATTTTAGGGGTGGTCTTTGGTACCAATTTTCTTTTGGGTCCATAGGGGTTAGTATCTCTCCTAACCCAAACAAGATTATTTGCTAAATTTTCAATATGTAAACGATCATTGCAAAATCTAGTAAGGTGGCCTTTTCGACCACAATGTGTACATGTGTACACATGGGCATACATAGTGTGAAGTTTGTGATCGTGATGAGCATGTGTATGCCGTGATGGGTATGCATGCAAAGATGGACCTTGTTTCTTACGAACCAAGGTTTCCAAGCGTGAATGATTTAAAGTACATTGGCTCAAAGTGGAGCCTAAACAATCAATACTTTTCTTCAAAATATTTATATCATTTTCAATAGTAGAAGATGAAGTAGAGCATGCAATGAATGTGCTAGGTGAATCTATACTAGCATGGCAAACATAAGAATCTATATCAATTTTTAAAGATTCATTTTTTTTCAAAACCAAATCCAATTCTTTTGTAATGAAATCAATTTCATTTTTCAATGCAAGGTTATCTTTTAAAACAAAATTCAATTTTGAAGATAAAACCTCATTGTTTTTCACAACATCATCACAATCACTTTTGCTTTTCAAAACATCAATCTCTTTTAGGGCAAGATCTAGTTGAGATCTTAGTGAGTTACGTTCACTAGTAATCTCTTCCTTCTCTTGCAAAACCGATTCAAAAGTTGAGCACAAATCCTTCATTTCTTTTAATTCAAAATGATTCTTTTTCAAAAGATTATGTTTTTCCAAAAAATTTTCAAGCTTTGTGGCAAGTTCCATATTTAGGGTTTGAGCTTCTAAACAACCATCGCAATAGAAACTAGAGCAATCATCTAGTTGAGAATCCGATTGTACCTCAAGGGAGTCTTTCCCTTGGACCATGAGGCAATGCTCGTCGGACATGTCTCTCCTAGATCTTCTCAACTTGTTGATGATCCTTGGTAGCTCGGGAGAAGTCAATATGCTCCAAACTGTAAAAGCCGAATCATAATGATCAAACACGGTAAAAGATCATCATTAAGAGATCCTCTAAGTGTTTTAAGAGCTAATGCATTTGCCTTTTTATGCTTGCTATGATTTGGGTAGGATTCATTAGTAGTGGCTTGATAAACTAGATGTCCTAGGTTTTTCAAATGGCTACTCATATTGGCCTTCCAAACATCAAGTCTAAAAAAGTCAAACATAGGAGGGCTATCCATGAGTGCAAACTAAATTTGTGCAAATGAAAAATGCAAATGAAGATTAGCAAACCAAGATCTCACTCTAGGTGATTAAACCTAAATATCAGGAGCGGAGGCTCTGATACCAATTGAAAATCACCTAGAGGGGGTGAATAGGTGATTATGCTAATCTAATGAACTTAATGCGGAATTTAAAACTAATTGCAATTCCATTAAATGAGAGATGCACACACAACCAAGCCAAGCATATAAGTATGAATGAACAATGTGAAATAATGCAAGGCACAAAATAAAGAGAGAGATAGAGTAAGAGTCAAGGGATCAAGCGCAAACAACAAGATATGTTTCGAGGTTCGAGCACCCAGCTCTACATCCCCGCCTTCACCCAGAAAGATTTTAAGTCCACTAACTTGTCCACAATGGACTCCCACAAAGGGAACCTCTACCGAGGATTTGGGCAATAACAATTACAAGGAGTACCCAACTCCTCTCCTTACACAAAACAACCTCCTCCTTGAGGCACAACTCCAAGCCAACAAACAATCACCTCACAACTTGAGGGATTAGTACAAAGCTTACACAGGGATCACCTCACCACTTGAGGGATACAACCCAAATGCACAACCTCCTCAACACAATGAGGGAAAGGCACAAAGCCAAGCAAATGAAGGGTTTTCAACTTGGTGGTCTAAACAACAACCACAAACAATTTCTTTCCCACACAAAGATCCTATAGAATGAGATAGTAGATGTAGCTCAAGTGTGGAGAAAACCAAAGGAATGGAAATCAAAATCACAAAGAAAAATCCTTGGGAAAACTAGAAACTAAAGTGAAGAAGTTTAATCAAACACTTTTCCCAAAAACCCTTTTCTTTGATTTTCCAAACCCTAGCAAAAACACCAAATAGATTGTTCAATTTAAAGCCCAAAAACTTCTTTTGATTGCTGTGAAAACACTAGAGAGTCAGGAAAAATTCGCACAAAAAATCTTATAGAAAACAGGCCAATAATGGGGTATTTATAGCCCCCAGAAAAATATAGCCGTTAGCAGCAGAAACTGCCAAAAATGACCTACCGGTCGACCGTTTCGGTCGACCGTCCAACGATCAATTTTTGACCGTTGGCAGCTACCGGTCGACCGCGCGGTCGACCGTCCCCAGAACCAGAGAGCAGCGGCTCTCTGGGCGGTCGACCGTCCGGTCGACCGAAACAAACAGAGAGCAACCTGCTCTCAGTTCGGTCGACCGTACGGTCGACCGGCTTAAGGGGCAGCCAGCGTGCACGTATCCGTGCACGTCGGTCGACCGCTACGGTCGACCGGCCTAGCCTGGCAGCTACAAATCAGGGAAAAACTAGTTTTTAATGTCTTTTAAAAATTCCCATAAAATCTCTAAAATTCCATAAAAATAGTTTTATTTTTTCATTGAAATACAAACTTGTGTTAAAAAGTTTAACACAAATCACAAACATATTGGACTATTTTTGTGTTATAGAAATTTTGTCAAAAACCAAAAACTGTATTTTCTAAAACTTGGATTTTGAATAGAAAAATACGTTTTGTCCAAAACTTATCCAGATACAAAAACATGATATTAAACAACATTAGGCATGATGTATATGGATATAATCCTATATACATGAAACATATATATATCCATGTTTTTGACATTAATTCCAAAATATATTTTGTTGAAAATACCAAAACATAAAACACATGAATAAGTAAGTCAAAACTAAGTTTGTCTAGGATGTTGAAGCATGCATGTATATAGAACAAATCTTATATACATTAAATCATGTAAACTTGTTTTGATCTATCTATTCATGAAACCAAGATCGGTTAAGCCAAAAACGGAAAAACCGAAAACCAATATTCAAAACATGAAACGTGTGTGTTTTGTGAACTTGAGCATATCATACTATTCTAATCTTTACAATTTGGATCTAAACACAAAACTAAACTAGGTACCGATGTCTTCTTGTAGAGCGCAATCTCCAAGCCGACTCGATCCAAAACTCTTTGATCCACCAAGCAAGTGCTATATATGATCTTTGACGCTCGGGCTCTTGAATCAACATGTGAAAGCTTCCAAATCATCTTGTTAAAGCTAATCACCAACTAATAACTTGATTAATGATCTAAAACTAAAATCACAAGATTATTAGTACACATAACTACATGAGTTAATCATCATCAAAACTAGAGTGGAAGGCCTTTGGGCTAACAAGAGGGATACAACAAAAGCAAGGGTGTTTACAACTAGTGGTTTCTTTCAACCACAAACAATCTCTCTTTTTTCACAAAACAAGATCCTAAATAGATTAGGATAGAAGATAGCTCAAGTGTGGAAAAATAAGTGTTTTGATCAAAGAAAAACTCTTGGGAAAATACCAAATAGATATAGAATTTTAGATCAAGAAACAATTCCCAAAAACTATTTTCTTTGAAATAAAACAAAACACTTAAAACAAATGAATGAAGCCTTTTGGCACAAAAACTATTTTGAAAACTTATTTAAAACACTGAAGGTATCAGGAAATTTTAGCTCTAAAAATCTTTGCAAAATCCCAAAGAAATGGGGTTTATATAGGCCAAACAGAAAACTAGCCGTTAGGCTGATCTGGCAGCCTGACAGGCTAGCGGTCGGCCGCCCCGGCCGACCGCCAATGGTCAGAAATATGACCGTTGGGGCAATCCGGTCGACCGTCCGGCCGACCGCCCAGATACAGAGAGCAGAGCTCTCTAGTCCGGTCGACCGGTCGGTCGGCCGGCCCACTGTGCTGCCAGACGTGCACAAGGCTGTGCACGTCGGTCGACCGTAAGGTCGACCGGCCCTTGGTGCGGTCGACCGTGCGGTCGGCCGACCTGGCCTGTCAGCCAATTCTGGGTCAGAAACACATGTTAAAATATTTCTAAAAATTCTTTTATCTCTTCTAAAAATCCCCAAAAATAGTTTTATTATTTTGCATTGATATATAAACTTATGATAAACATTTTAACTCAAATATCAAGCATATGAAACCATTTTTGTTTTTTAACATTTTTATCAAAACCAAAACTTGTATTTTGTCAAACTTGGCTTTTTCAATACATGAATAGGAAAGTCAAAATAAGTTTGTTTAAAAGTTAAGCATGCATGTATAGAATGAAACTACTATACATAAACTAATTAAACTTGTTTTGATCAATTTATTCATGAAAACAAATATCGGTTAAACTAAAACCGAAAAACCATAAAACGTGTGTGTTGTGCACTTGAGCATATCAACTATACTAAGCTTTACAAATGGATCTAAAACACACTAAACTAAACTAGGATACCTAAATCTTCTTGATGATCTTCCATCTTCAAGTCGACTTGGTTCCAAACATGATCCACCGAGTGCAAATGTATGATCTTGATGCTCGGGCACCGGAATCACTATGAAAAGCTCCAAAAACTCCTTTGTTGAAGCTAATCACCAACTAATATCTTGATTAATGATCTGAAACTAAAATCACAAGATTATTAGTAAACATAACTACATGAGTTAATCATCATCAAAACTAGAGAGGAAGGCCTCCGGGCCAACAATCTCCCCCTTTTTGATGATGACAAAACTCATGGAGTTATATATGCATGGATTAAAGTTAAGCTTCAAAGAAAATGAGGATCAAGAACTTCTATTACTGTGTTCTTTTCCTTCTTCATACACTAGATTTACAGAAGCTGTCATCTATGGAGGTAAATCAACTATCAAGGTCAATGAGATCAAGAAGCATCGGCTCAACAAGGACAAAATTGACAACCAGTTGACGGGTGAGTCTCATCGGAATGATTATGAACAAGCTCACTTTACAAAAGAGAAGAGTAATAATGAAAGTTTCACGGGTGACTCAAAACACAAGAATTTGATGTGCAACAGGTGTCACAAGAAAGGGCACATTAGAGCTGATTATTGGACTCATAAGAAAAAATAAGAAGATGCTAGTGTCACTGAACTGGCTGAAAGAGATGAAAATAAGTGTGACATTTTATCTGTTACAGACACAGCGGTCGATATCAAAGATAGATGGATTATTGACTCTGAATATTCACAACATATTAGCTTTGGTAGGAAGATGTTCTCCTCATATACTTCGGTTAAGAAGGAGAGGTCTTCATGGAAAATTCTATTATGAGCAAGGTAATTGGCGAAGGAACAATCCAGTTTTGTTGTCATGATGGATGCATCATTACTCTTTAAGACGTTCGTCATGTTCTCGAATCAAGGTACAATCTTATATATCTTGAATCTTACATGGGAAGGATTCAATTTCAGTTCTGAAAGTGATTTTACGGAAGTTTTCAAAGATTCCCAAGTGAAGTTTCAGGCTGAGCGTGTCGACAATGTTTGCATGTTGTGAAATTTAGAGGTTATAGTTGGTGGATTGCTGTTATCCTCAGCTTAAAGATCGGAGGTTATGGAACAATCAATGACTACGACGATTTCGAGCTCAGATGTTCACTTTCACCTCGAAGGCAGATTAGGACTAGCAGTGCCGGCGCACCACAAGAAAGTCCAGATCGTTACTCATGTGTTAGAGCAAATTCTCATAAATCCTGTATGGATCAAGAAAATTGCTAGAAGATTAAATTCAAATCGGTCCTGAGCTTCTTCGATCTAATCAAGTTGTGAACCCCATGAGGGGGTTATGGAGAAGAGGGAGTGAGATAGAGATGAAGTCAAGAATTATTCAATTGTGCATTGATGTGAGCACATGGAGGATTGTGGCTATTCTCAGACTTAGACGTATTCAAGTCAAGGGGAGATTGTTAGGATTATGACTAGAATACGTCGTAAAGGTAGATGAAACTTTAGAGATCAAGAACGGACAGTTTTGCATAGTTAGTGCGCAGGCTAGGTCGACTCATGGCTGATGGTAGTCGACTAATGAAGAATTAGTCAACTAATGGAGTAAACAAAGAGTGTGTACATCTCAGTAGTCAACTGTATAGTCGACTAATAGCAAGATTAGTTGACTAATTATCTGGACTACTCAACTAATCGGCATGCTGGCAGTTTCTTTTTCAGGTTATGTTTCCAGTTCTAGTTGGATTTAATTTTTCTTTTCCTCTGAGGTGGTGATATTTGTATTGATAGAGTTTGTGTAGGACTAGGATGATTCTATAGTTTATAAATAACCCTTTGGGGGTGACCTTCAATGAATGAGAGAAAAATTAAAAAAAATGAGAAAACTCGTGAGAGAAGCTTTTGCCATAAGGGTTCGTTATTTTAGGCAGCTATCACACAGCTTGTAATCTTCTTAGTGAGAGGTGTAAGTGTTTCTTATTGTATTCCCCAAAGTTTAATAAAGTTTCTCCGCTTTCTTCCGTGGACGTACACATGAGCTGTTTGATCGATGGAACAATATTAAATTGTGTGTTAGCTTTCTCTGCTTCGAAATATCTTATCTTCTTTCTATCGTTGCCCGATGATCCTGTCTTTCCGCTTTGCCGATCCGCAACAACTGGTATCAAAGCATATCAGCTCATTGCACAACACCTAGTTCATGATAAATAGTAACTAATAAACTTCCAACTTCAAAAAATGGTTCATCAATCGAATCTTCTTATCCGAGCTATACTTTTGGACAAATAAACTCAAAAAAGAATGAAATGTGGGTCATATGCTTAAAATTTCGTGTACAATGCATAAGTGATGAATTTATATATTTTCTATCAAGTCTAATGATAAAAGTCCACAAAAAATAGTCCATTTAACAGTTTTCTTACCAACCATAAAACATTGCGCACTTTGTTATCATTGAAAATGAATATAAGGAGAGCACGGAACATATATGATTTTGTTTTCCTAGCGCTGAAATGTTGAAGCCGGGAGAGGTTAACCCTTCAGATTGGGGTACTCAAAGGCCACAGATTCTCCGTGGTGAATTGGCCGCCCGTCCTTAACGAGGCAGTCCTCGGGCGTAAGCCGCCTGAATATCTTCGGTTCAATTAACTCGATCGACGCAAAGTTCCCACACGAGAGCGTTGGAGACGCTCTTCGTGTTTGAAATATCGTCGAGGTGCACGGAGAATTTGGGTATATGGGGTGGATCGAACCACCCTGAGTCATTCTGGAACACTCCAATGTTGCTGAGGACGCATCTAGACGGATCATCTCACGCTCTTTGGCTCAGCATGCAGAAGATATTGAGTTCTCATTATATTGTGATTGTTCGCGTTGGTTTTTACTGACAAAAATCAGATGAAAAAATGAAATATATTTATCCAGATAGACTTGTGCCATTCCCGAACGATTCGAGGTCAAATTCTTCCCAGTCAAATGCAACTCTGCGACATCCGAGTTCAATATCCACTCCGTTGAAGTTGATTTACATTATTTTAAGTAAAAATAAAAAATCATGTATTCTGAATATTTTTTACCCATTCATCAAGAGGCGCAAAATAGAGATTTGAAAATAGCACATTTCTTAGATCTACATCTTTAGACATACAAATTCTCTATCCGATCATTTCATCATGATATAAACACTTAAAAAGCCTCACACACCAATTTTTGTTAGATTTCAAACATTCTACCAACTCACTATTCCACCAATCCATCTTACGTTTGTTTGATGGATGGGCAAAAAGTATTCAAAATACATGAAATTTTATTTTTAGTTACTTAAAATAATGTGGATCAACTTCAACAAAGTGGGTTTTGCATTCGGATTTCATAGAGTTGTATTTGAGTAGGAAGGGTTCGGTCTCGAATCCTTCTAAAATAACACAAGTCTATCTCTATATTTATCCACCTATTTTCATGCCCCTTTATAATTTTCAATGCCCACTAATTTTCTCCTGCATCTATGGAAATTACAGTAAAAGATATTAAGCATAACATATTTGTTTACGTAAGAAGAAAACACATGAAGAGACAGAGAAAGTACTATTGGATCTAATAATTATTTCAAATAAGATCTACGCATAAACTAAAATCATCTTTATCAAGATCAAAGGGAAGGAAAATTTAGACATACCTGATTCCATCATGAAAAGAATGCCGAAGATTGCACGATCTCGAAGACGCCGGAGTTGAGGGAGGGGATTCTTCTCTCCAGTCACCAAGTTCTCTTCTTGATCCTTAGATAAGATGAGAGCCTCCAAGAAAGAGATTAGATCATAATAGATGGTGGTGAAGAGGGAATCCTATCCAAGATATATATACATGTGTGTGTGTGTGTGTATATGTATATGTGTGTGTGTGTATGTATATATACATACACACGCATACGTGTGTGTGTATATATATGTGTATACACACGTGTGTGTGTGTGTGTACACATGTAATATATATGTACACACATGTGTGTGTGTGTGTGTGTGTGTGTGTGTGTGTGTGTGTGTGTGTGTGTGTGTGTGTGTGTGTGTGTATATATATATATATATATATATATATATATATATGAGAAAAATGTATATCAGCCCGCGGGCTGAGAGTACTCTCTCAGCCTGCGGTGACGTGGCTCGATTTGTCACCTCACTGACTTGCGGCCCGCTTTTAGGGAGAAGTTAAATTACCAAATACCCCTTATGATAACTTTTCCTTATTGTTTATTATTATTTTTCCCCGCTTTTTATTTTGCCGCTCTTTATAGGATATAAATTACTTTTCGCCTTATTTCTTTACCTCTTTTTTGAAAGATCTAGTTTCTCCTTTTCAGCCTGGGATAAATTTTTTTTTTGAAAATATAAAATCTTTTCAGATCAATGTTTTCAGCCTGCGATAAAATTCTACTTTATAGTTTAATTTTTTGTATATAATGTAGTCAGAGTTTTTGGTCGCATTGTACATTTAAACTGCGACCTTAGTCAAAGACTTTGGTCGCAGTGTACATGGTTAAATGCGACCAAAGTCGTAGTGTACATGGTTAAAGCGACCAAGGTCGCAGTGTTGTTATTGATAAAGATGGTCGCAGTGTACATGGTTAAGTGCGACCAAGGTCGCAGTGTTGTTATTGATAAAGATGGCCAGCAACTGCAATCTAAGGTTGCATTACATGGACTGCGACTTTGGTCGTAGTACGTTAAGTAAGTGTTTTCCTTTTAAATTAACATGCATAGCGACGAAGGTCGACACTGCTGTTTTGGTTTAAGACTGCCGCCAGCAACTGCGACCAAGGTCGCCGTGTTGTTGTTTTATTAAATGTTGTTTTGGATTAAGTCATTTTTTTGAATCTAAATGAAAAATGAAAAGTTGTCTGTTGTCTGATGCGACTTGGAGTCACTCCGTGAGACGCGACCTGTCATAAAGATTTTATGAGATCTTTTTAACGTCAAGTCTACGTTGACGAACCCGCACCATTCGTTGTTTCCCGAAGCTGTTGTGCACGCGTCGGCTCTTCATTGGGTTTAGGCGTTAATGTCATTTAATGCCAAACCGGCGCTGGCGGTTGGAGACCATTAAGGCCGACGGTTCTGATTAATGAACCATTAATTATGGTTATTATGGGCTGCCTATAAATAGGGCTCACCCTCTCCCTTTAACAGCCCATAATTAGACTGTTTTCATTTGAGAGCAATTGCTCTGAGAATTTCCGCCTTCTTCAGAGTCTCTAACAGGGGCCTGCCTCCATGGATGAAGATGACCCTATGCACGAATATGACCCAGAGCTTGATTGTCCTTTTTCAGGTTCGCTGGGCCTCTGGGAGAATATTTTTGGCCGGTGAACTTGATCGATGTTCGTCCACAAGGGAAGAAATCATGGTCCTCGTCGTCCGCAAGAGAAGAAGTCATGGTCCTCGACGTCCACAGTTTTTTAATACACGGGGACCTCAATAACACCACTGCTCTTATTCAACAAGGGCTCTTTTGATGTTTAGTCTTCTTTGTACTGCTATATTGTAACACTCAATTTTATTGTATAAGAGAGCATTTTGTATCATTTTCACATGCCTGGAGATAAATGGCTGGACATAAATAAAAAGACCTCAATAACACCACTGCTCTTAGTCAACAATGGCTTTTTTTGATGTTTAGTTTTCTTTGTACTGCTATATTGTAACACTCGATCTTTATTTTATAAGAGATCGTTTTTGTATCATTTTCACATGCCTGGAGATAAATGCGTGGACATAAATAAAAAGCATATTTTGTTTTTTAATAAACTATGACCTTTGGTCGCAGTCATGCATTGCAAACAAAACAACTTAGACCAGGGACGACACTGCGACCAAGGTCGCATAAGACTACAGTGTAAACAGAAAAAACTGCGACCAGGGTCGACATTGCGACCAAAAACTGCGACTAAGCAACTGTTGCGGTGACGTGTCACCTCGTCGCAGTGTTGTTGTTGATTAAGACTAAAGACCAAGATTGCAGATTATTTTTTTAAGACTGCGGCCATCAACTGCGACCAAGGTCGCAGTGTTGTTGTTGATTATTTATAAAGACCACCAACTGCGGCCAAGGTCGCAGTGATGTTGTTGATTAAGAGAAAAGACCAGCAACTGCGACCAGTAACTACGACCAAGATTGCAGATTATTTTTTTAAGACTGCGGCCATCAACTGCGACCAAGGTCGCAGTGTTGTTGTTGATTATTTATAAAGAACACCAACTGCGACCAAGGTCGCAGTGATGTTGTTGATTAAGAGTAAAGACCAGCAACTGCGACCAGTAACTGCGACCAAGATTGCAGATTATTTCTTTAAGACTGCGGCCATCAACTGCGACCAAGGTCGCAGTGTTGTTGTTGATTATTTATAAAAACCACCAACTGCGACCAAGGTCGCAGTGATGTTGTTGATTAAGAGTAAAGACTAGCAACTGCGACCAGTAACTGCGACCAAGATTGCAGATTATTTTTTTAAGACTGCGGCCATCAACTGCGACCAAGGTCGCAGTGTTGTTGTTGATTATTTATAAAGACCACCAACTGCGATCAAGGTCGCAGTGATGTTGTTGATTAAGAGTAAAGACCAGCAACTGCGACCAAGATTGCAGATTATTTCTTTAAGACTGCGGCCATCAACTGCGACCAAGGTCGCAGTGTTGTTGTTGATTATTTATAAAGACCACCAACTGCGACTAAGGTCGCAGTGATGTTGTTGATTAAGAGTAAAGACCAGCAACTGCGACCAGTAACTGCGACCAGTAACTGCGACCAAGATTGCAGATTATTTCTTTAGGACTACGGCCATTAACTGCGACCAAGGTCGCAGTGTTGTTGTTGATTATTTATAAAGACCACCAACTGCGACCAAGGTCGCAGTGATGTTGTTGATTAAGAGTAAAGACCAGCAACTGCGACCAGTAACTGCGACCAAGATTGCAGATTATTTTTTTAAGACTGCGGCCATCAACTGCGACCAAGGTCGCAGTGTTGTTGTTGATTATTTTAAAGACCACCAACTGCGACCAAGGTCGCAGTGATGTTGTTGATTAAGAGTAAAGACCAGCAACTGCGACCAAGGTCGCATTGTATTTATTAAGTCTGCGTCTATGGTCGCAGTATTTCAACCAATACATAGTAGTAAAAAATGTAATTCACACAACTAACTTTAGAAAACAGATTTATATATATTAAAAAGAAAAACAAAATACAATTTTTTTACTTCTAATCGTCGTAATCACCATCGTAATCAGATTCGTCGTCAAGAGTCATTCTTTCGTCTTCTGTATCGCTTTTGTCTTTTGTCTCTTCCTCCTCTTCAAGTACAGTCTCATCGTCGCTTTCTTCCTCTTCATGTTTGTGTTTTGGTTCATCAATGAACTCCCAGAAAGGGTCGTCTGTATCAAGCTCAGATTCTGACCCGTAGCGAGACATTATTTCAGAACTAAACATAAAATCATCATTTGATGATTGGCTTCTTACCGGTGAAGACGGTGGTGATGGTGAAGACATTGTTTGAATGTATTGGCTTCTTTTCGGTGAAGACGGTGGTGATGGTGAAGACATTTTTTGAATGTATTTTCCGAACAGTGAGAGTAACGAGTTTGAGCAAAAATAACTTAGTATGTTTTTAATCCTTTGCTCATGACCCTTTATATATTTTTAATCCCGGAATTCTAAAAGGTTTAAGCTCTCGGACCACGTGAATATCTCTCAAATATATTTTCTATCTTTTCCCAAAAATTGTATACTTCCTAGGTGACTGTTCAGTTATCCAAAACAGTTTAAAAGTTAATACAGTATAATTTTAAATTACTTTGAACTCCAAAACAGTTTATTATTGCGTCCATAGTGGCATTGGGAACTGATAAATGATTAAGTAACTGCGACCATGGAATGTTTTTTTTACTTTTCAATGGTAGAAGTCGCAGTCGTCATATAAAAGGGGTATTTTTGTCAATTTGTTTCACGATTGTTTAGGCGGGATTTTTTGTTTTTTTTTTTGGCGCCCACACTCTGCAACCGATGTGTGGCCTATATTCAGCCACGTCCCGCAGGCTGAGAAACTCTCTCAGCCTGCAGGCTGAGGTACAGTAAGCCCTATATATATATATATATATATATATATATATATATATATATATATATATATATATATATATATATAGGGCTTACTGTACCTCAGCCTGCAGGCTGAGAGAGTTTTCTCAGCCTGCGGGCGTAGCAATATCACCGCCCCACATCTGTAATAATTTTGGCGGACAAAATCCTGTAAAATCCCGCCCAATTTAATGCCAGTCACCTCAACATTGTAATTTTCGAAAATACCCTCCCTCACAACTTTTTACCGACCTTGGTAGCAGTCCTCAGAAAAAGACTGCGACCATGGTAGCAGTCCTCAGAAAAAGACTGCGACCTTGGTAGCAGTCCTCAGAAAAAGACTGCGACCTTGGTAGCAGTCCTCAGAAAAAAGACTGTGACCTTGGTAACAGTCCTCAGAAAAAGACTGCGACCATGGTAGCAGTCCTTAGAAAAGACTGCGACCGTGGTAGCAGTTCTCATAAAAACACTGCGACCTTGGTAGCAGTCCTCAGAAAAAGACTGCGACCTTGGTAGCAGTCCTTAGAAAAGACTGCGACCGTGGTAGCAGTTCTCATAAGTACTGCGACTATATTAAAAATCATTAAATATCAAATCAGATAAAAAAATTAAAGAAGCATTCAAATTAGTTTCGTAATTTAATAAAGTAGCATTCACTGTCTTTTACCGAAAAAGTAGCTTTTCATAAGCGGTATTTGGTAATTTAACTTCTTTCTATAAGCGGGCCGCAAGTTAGTAGGGTGTAAAATTGAGCCACGTCAGCGCAGGCTGAGAGAGTTCTCTCAGCCTGCAGGCTGATATACATTTTTCTCATATATATGTATGTATATACATACATACATACATATATATATATATATATATATATATATATATATATATATATATATATATACATATATACATATACATAATACATATATACATATATACATATACATATATACATATATACATATATACATATATACATATATACATATACATATATACATATATACATATATACATATACATATATACATATATACATATATACATATACATATATACATATATACATATAGATATATATACATATATATATATATATATATACATATATATATATATATATATATATATATATATATATATATATATATATATATATATATAGTGAGTTGATTCCCTAAGAACGGTTCTCACGAACTCATGTGAGAACTTTCACATGGGCCGTCGGATCTGATAGAGATCTAGTTTTATTTGATTTGATCTATCAGATCCGACGACCCACGTGAAAGTTCTCACAGAAATCCGTGAGAACCGTTCTTAGAGGATCAGCTCCCTATATATGTGTACATATGCATATACATATATATACACACACACATATATGTATATGTATATATATATGGGGTTACCGTCTCCAGCCGCCAACTGAGAGAGTTTCTCAACCAGCAGGACATGGAAACATAATAGCCATGAATTTGTCATTAATTCTGGTAGAGAAAAATCAAAAATTCCCGCCTGAGTAAGTATCAGTCACTTCGAGAATCACATTGACAAAAATACCCTCACTCACAACTTTTTACTGTAAGTAAAACCTTTCCTTTGCAAAAAAAATTACAGATCTGAAATTTTCAGTTCATCAATCCGAAAAGTTTAGTGTTCTTTTTCCTAAAATTTTCAATCTTTTTCGTGTTTTTCAAAAAAAAAAAAGATCTGATCAAAATGGCGCCCAAGAAATCATCCGCGAAAAAAGGAAAAGGGAAAACCTAGAATTTTTTTTAGGTTCTGTAACCCTTAATAGTTATATTTTTCAGTTTTGATTCACTTTCTTTTTTTTTTACAGAAAAATTCATAGTTTAATTTAACTTCAATTAAAAGTGTTTGATGAACTGAATTTTATCGTGAAAATTCTTTTTTTTCTTAAAAATATTTTAAAAATAAATTAGTTAAATTTCTTTTAAAGCTTGCGATCATGGTCGCAAATAAGAGAGAAAGTGTCATTTTTGTTAATTTAAAGAAATAAGAATCTTTAATCCAAGTCACAGTTTAAGATAAAAAGAAAAATAGGAATTAACAATTTATTAGAGATTTATGTTTTAATTTTTTTTATTTTTTAACACAGCGATCAAGGTCAAAAGTTATTTTTTTCATTCCCTTTTTTATCGACCTTGGTCGCAGTTATTTGTATAAGTGTTTTTATGTTTATGTGACCTTGGTCGTAGTATTTAAATTTTGTAAAAAAAAATTATTAACGTCTGTTTTTTTAAGATTATTTTTTTAAAATTCTACGACTGATGTCGCAGTGTTGCCGTCCGTTTTCTCATTTTTGGGTGTCTGGTCGCAGTCTGTTCTAATAAGTTACCCTACTGCGACCCAGGTCGCAGTATGAAGAAACAAAGGCCCCTTCATGGTAAATTATTTGTGTTAATTAGAAAATTGTGACCTCTATCGCAGTGAAATATAACAGTGCGACCTTGGTCGCAGTGTTTTATGTTCTGTTAAGTTAGCTTAATAGAACACTGCGACTCCGGTCATAGTATAAAGAAACAAATGATCTCATTGGTTGATTATTTAGTTTAATTATGAAATTGCGACCACTGTCGCAATGTAATATATCAGTGCGACCTTAGTCGGAGTGTTTTATACTTTATTAAAGACTGTTGCGATCAAGGTCACAGACTTTTTCCTTTTCAAATTGTATTTAAAAGTACTGGGACCTTGATTTTTATACTAATATTGTTAATGTTTCTGCATTTATAGGTAAGTAAGAACTGAAGGTTCGTCCTATGAGATTGAGTCTAAAGCCTATGTACGAATTTATAAGAAAATTCAAAAAGCACATTCAGGCCTATTTTGTCAATGCAATCAAGGAGATCACATTTGGTCCAATTTTCATGGCCTTCTACAATGAGGAGTTTGGTGCTGAAAAAGGCCTAGAATCAAATATAAGAGTGCTAAAAATGTAAACCAGTATGATAGGGATACAAGGACCTTTCTAACTGGGGGCAAACAAATTGAGTTAACAGCAAAGGATGTCGCAGATGTAAAGAAATCTGTAATTTCTGAATAAAAGACTGCGATCGTAGTCGCAATATATTTTAAAAGTTATAAATATATAACCAATCTGTCAGTACCGTGACTAAAATTGCAGGAAAAAAATTATTTTAAAAGTTATCATTTTCATCAAGACTGCTACTTTGGTCGCATTAATAATAATAAACTGTCAAATAAAATTGAGTTCTGTGACCATAGTCGCAATATGAAATTTCATCTTCAAACCATTTGTTTTACAGGACTGCGACCAAAGTCGCAGTCCAATTAAAGTTTGTTAATAAAAAGACTGTGACCTTTGGTCGCAAAAATAAAAAAATAAGTTATAAAATTCTACGATCAAGGTCGCAGTGTTATCAAACAAAACTTTTCAAAAAGACTCCTATTACATAAGACCACGACCAACGCCGCAGTCTTCTAATTATCTTAATTACTTAACTTACGAGACCTTGTTAACTGCTTCAATTCATTACGTCTCTTGTTTCATAAGAATGTGATCACGGTCGTAGTATCCTATTTAGATTACTTAATAAAAAATACTATGACCAGAATCGTAGTGTTAACAAAATATTCTCAAAGAAACTGCAGTTATATAAGACTGAGACCGAAATCGTAATTTTCTAATCATCATAATTAATTAACTTACAAGATCTTCGTCATTGCTTCAATTGACTGCGACTCTTATTTCATAAGACTGCGACTACGGTCGCAATATCCTATTTAGCTTACCACGGTTGAAAAAATACTGCGACCCTAATAAAAAAAAGGCTGCAACACTGCGACCAAGGTCCCAATGTAAAGCAAAAATAAATCTAAAAAGTGAAAATAATGTTAAAAAATTTAAATCCAAAAATTTTCTTTTCAGAAACTGCGACTTTTATTGCAGTTTCAATAAAAAAAACTAAAATAAACTTATTTTACATTGATTTTTGCAAAGGGGAAAACTTACAAAAAAAGAGTTGAGGAGCTAAATTACAAGTAACTCTTTGCAGTAAAAAGATTATAGGTAGATGTCCTTTGAGATTTCTGGGAAAGTGTGCAGGTAGAAAATTGATCAGCGCGCGATCACTTTATTCCTTTGACGATGCGATCGATCAGACAATCGGACTGCCGCCTGATAAAATTTCCTTCTCGCCTTGTTCGGGGAATCGAAGAACAGAAGGTCAGTAGAGCCCTCTTGTTACTTCTCGAGCTACCTCCGCTTGGGAATTCCTTCTCGCTTGGTTCCGGAGATTACTTGAGACGGAGGAAGATCTTAGGGTATTAACACCCTGATTAGAGAAGTAATTCTCTGAATTCTTAGAAGTAAGAGAGTAGATCCCTATCCTTAGCTGTCTCTCCTCTTTCTAGCTCTCTCCTTTCTTCCTCTCGCCCCTGGTAGGCTATTTATAAGGAGGAGTAGGGGTATAATTGTCCTAAAAATCTGGAAACAGATTAGGTCAATCTATTTTACATCCAGTAAGTAGCCTCGTCGCGAGGCTAGAATCAGCTTTCTGCGAAGGTAGGAATAGCTGATCTCTTGATCTGCTCTGCTAAATGAGAGATACACCCTTGATTCTTTTCAAATAACTGAAAGATTTCTCCTGATCTTCTTACCTGATTGGGAGAGTCAAAAGATTATGGCAAGCAACTGCCAAATTTGATCTCAATTAGATTTGATCTCATCTGGATATTTGATTGGTCAAAGGTGACCATAAAAGACCCGCAGCGGAGTCGTTGCGTTGAGCTCATGGCGAAGCTGGGAGAAGCTTCTGTCGAAGCTAGAAGAAAGCTCTCAGCGGAGCTAGATAGAACTTGTGGTGAAGTTACCAATCATCATTTCGCGCAGCTGCGCGGGGCTTCGAGCGAAGTTAACTTTCTACAGAGTTAACTGAGCATATCCGGGCAAAGCTGTAAGTTAGCTCGCAGCTGTTTGTGAAGGAGCTTCCTGCGATGCTAAGCAACTTTGGCTTCTTATGTGAGACTTATCTCATGGGCTTGTGCGAGACTAAGTGTTGAGCTCACTTAACGTCTCTGGACCTGCTTGGGCCTTCTCACGAGCTTTTAAGAACGATCTCGGCTTACTGTCTACTTCACTGGATCAGTAGAGTCCAAGTTGCTGATTCTTCCTCTTTGAGATGGATGAATAACTGGTCGTCGACTTATCTGCCACTTGTCGTTTGTAGATGTTAACAAGTTATATATTGTTCAGGCCAGTTAGGAATCTTGTCTTTTTATAGAGTGTCAACAGGATCCTCTTCAAAGTTTTCGTAAGTCTGTAATGGAATGGTTCAGACTCTGAAATACTTTGAACTGCTTTGATTGATGGTATGTGAAATGCGAACGTCGTCATAGTAGTTGAGTTCAGCTCCACTTTCAATCCTACTTCCAGATTGGAATAAGTTCGCTGAGGAATTGTGTAGACTCGCAATTCTGGGCAGCTTCGCGTCTGGGCAGCTTCGCGTTAACTCGGTATTTGGAACAACGTTCCTTTCCCGAGGCTAACTGCTTTTTGGCAAGTTACGAGAGGGATTATTCCCTTTTTCGAGGTTAGAATAAACTCTCTTGCTTTTAATGAGGGAAATTGTTCCCTTTCTCGAGGCTAAGCATTTAAATGCTTTTAACTTCGCCCGCGCTTCTAGGCTTGAAATAGCAGCGGCGTGATCAGGCCATGAGGCCTATAAATAGGACACTTGAAGTCCTTTTCAGAGAAACAGTCTATTCATGACATCCCCTCGTTGCCCAGGAAAGGAGACTCAGATCTCTGAAATAGTGGGGGTACCTACCCTGGTCACTAATCAGCCAAGAGCTGATGAGTCTCAGTCATCTAGAGACTTTATTAATGGACTAGTGACTTTAGAGAGTTTATCTCCCTTAATCTTTCTTAAGGGATTGATTTTCCTTGTTCTTCATTCTGTATCTGACTGACTTGCAGAGAAGGGTTTCAGCCTTATTTTTCAGCTTCTCGGCGAAGCTATCATTCTCGCTTGATCTGGAAAAGACTTTTTCATGCAGAGTTTCTGTCTTGATCTATTGAATCTGCCTGTGAAATCCACCACATAGGCAAGAATTGAGACTTAGTCTCTACAAGGTTGAGCCAGTCTTGCCATATAGGTGGGGTCAAGACTACGTCCCTCTAGACTAGTCTGGCTTAGTCGTATAGACGAGGCTAGGGCTTGGTCCGTTTTGAGGCTTCTTCTGCCTAACTGCCTTAGGTGGATGTAAGACTTGGCTTATGCTAAGCTAGTCCATCATCACTGTGTACGCGAGGCTATCCTCTGCTTAACTGAAGCACCACTGGATCAGATATGAATTGCTTCGCCCAAGGAATTTGACTTAGCATTTCATCTTTACAGTTTTCTTTCGATTTAATGCTAACCTGTTTCCAGTTTGCATTGCACTGAACCGTGCCCGCCAGTTTTTCGCCTTGATGAAAGAGACTAGAAACCTGCTTCTTGATTTTCAAGTTAAAGCTTTGACCCTAAGCAGGAGGCATATACTGGAGCAGCTGATGCGTGTTCCAAGAAGAGGTTGGCAGTTGCTTATCCGAGATGATCCACTTCGGAAGGGGCTGGTAGTCGCTTATCTGAGATGATCGACTTCGGGAAGGCAGACATCACCTATAAGGTCTCGGATCCTTCCTTTGCCAATTTTAATCAAAGAAGATCCAGTTTTCTGGTGGCAACTAATCCTTTGCCAATTTTCATCAAAGAAGATCCAGCTTTTTGATGGCAAAATCTTCCATTAAGTGAAGGATTACGGTCTTATGCAGGAGGAAGGCCTTTCGTGTCCTGTTGGTTTGACTTATCACCTTGGAAGTAGATAGGACAACTTGCATGCCTTTAGAGCAATGATTCGGTTGTACGAAAGACCACCTTGATATAGCGTCAATGTATTTTCCCTTTTGAATCAATAAAAAAATGTTTATTCTCTGTTTATCTGCTTTGTTTCCCTCCTTTTTGATTCGAGAACACCTGGAGTGGACTAGCTTTAAGTAAGTCTTTTCCTTAGGAGGAAATAAAAAAACTCTCAGTGGAGCTAAATTTCCAGCGAAGTTTGAGATAGACTCCTAACTAAGTTAGGAAGAAGTTTCTAGTGAAGCTAACACGGAATTTCCGTGAAGCTAGAGATGTGCTTTTAGCGGAGCTAAGGCACATTTCTCAACGAAGTTACTCAAGCGTCGCGCGAAGTCAACGCTGAACTCTTGGCAAAGTTAGGCCTTAGCGGGGCTGAAGTAACGCTTCTAAGGAAGGTGCTTAGGCGCCGTTTCAAATTAATTTGAAATGACCGCCTGTGCTTCTTTCGAGGAGGCAAAGTTTAGGCAATCTTAAGCCTATAAAAGCCCAATTTGGCTAAAAGAGTAAGAATTACTTCTCTTTGAATTTTAGAGAAACAAATCTCCTTTTCCTCCTCCTTCTTCATTTGATATTTTAAGAACTTTTCAGTTCTTCCATGGCCCCCAAAAGACGATCAGGTAAAGAGGCAGCAACTTCTGCGATGGAGGGGCCTCCTCCTCCTCTGGTCATTGAGCGCTCCATTGCGGATAGGGATTTTTCCCTTTTAGATAGAGATTTTCATCTCTTTTCGAAGCCAATTTCTGGCTATCTCATGATGAATCTAAAATGATTCATTGTGATCCAGTGATCTCAGGGAATTTAACTCCCTAAATTTTCTTTGCTGACTTCTTAGGGATTTAATTCCCCTTAATTTCTCAACTGAGAATTTAGGAACCGAATGGTTTCTTCTCCATGCTTCTGTGCGAAGCTAACCCTTAGGCGGTTTACATCCTGTTAAATAGCAGGATGCGAAGTTAGCCTTAGAAGCGTAACTAGAAAAGGACTTTAAATCCCTTAAAATGATTTTAGGCAACAGTACACTTCTGGCGAAGTTAGCCCTTGAGGGCTTCTTCGCATTCTGTTTGGCAAGGCCAAGCTTCCATGCATTCTGCCTTCATGCGGAGTGCGGAGCTAAGCGGTGGCTGCGAGCTGAGCTTCAGGGCGAAGCTAATGCTAGGCTAGTTTCGCTCAGAGAGCGGTGCTATGCCTCAGCAAAAATTATATTCTTGCTTTAGCTCTCTTTAGCAAATGAACTAATATGATTTCTTCTTACTTTTGCAGTGCACTATACTCCGGGTCCTCTGAACAGTCTTTTTGGAATGGCCAGGGGGCTGGACGGCAATGTTAGCCTGCAATTCCAAGGGTAAGCTTCATTATTCAGTGAGTGAAGTGCTCCCAGTCGGGATGCCCTCATTTACGCCGGAGATCAGCATACCATGAGGAGTATCTTAACTACCTCTCCCCTTGAAGATTCTGACCGGAAAAATCTATCGGAAGCCCGGCTTCATATTCGGGGATGCAGCGCCAGATACTGATCATCAACTGCTAGCCGGAGAGGAGCAGTAGATTTTCAATCTGGACGGCGAGAAGTATTATCTCCCATCTAGCAAGTGTCATTTTCCACTGTCTTTCTTCCAGTACGTGACGAAGGCTCGGAAGATGCAGTGGCAAGTGACTCGAACTACTGACTCCGTTCACGTGGGGAAGTTGATAGCTTCGCTTCCTGGTTACACAAGGGCGGGTCCTCGTTGTATATTGGGTCTCCACCCTGGAAACGTTCTCTCGGACATTCCAGTGGAGGAAAATCCCGCGGTGGCTCAGACTTTTGGAAACCAATTCTTCAAAGGTTGTGGTAATTATCCAGCCACTGATTTCAGGACCCCTGGGTGGATTCACCATCCCAAGGCATGGTGGAGGGACTTGATCTTATATGTCTTGGCTCATTTTGAAGAGGACCTGGAGAGATTAGGACCTTATGAGGCTGTCAGGTCAACCTGTTCGGCATCCAGATGAGCGTAGTGAACTTTTACGCCATCTTTGAGTTATACTGCCCAGCTATAGGGACTTTCTTTACCCCGGTAGGCGAATTGGGCATGGCTTTGTACGAGATGTGGGAAGTCTCTGCTCTGCCCTTGGCTGCTCTCCCATATGAAGAATATTTCCTGTGCGAGGCAAAATTGGCACTTCTAGAGAAGCAGGAGCCTGCCTTGTTTGAGACTTACCGAGAGTTAATGTGCCACCTCTACATTTGCTCGAGTATGCATGGGAGCCATAAGGGAGCTTCATGCAATTCAAAGAGCTGGGGGAATTATTTGTTCCCCGACCTAGAAGATGCTCCGAGGCAGCTCACTGCAGGATTGCAGATGAGGATATTTTTCGAAGGATGCAAGAACACTCTCAAGGGGATATGATTTTGGAAGAGAATAATGGACCTTACGAGAAAGGTGATATTTTCTGGAGTTTCCATCATCAGGCTCGTCGACCGCTGTCTCGAAAGGCACTTTTGGTCGGTTTTTTATTGGTCTAGCTGAAGAGATGTGTGGTACCCTCTCCCTCTAGCGACATCATCCTTGTGACTGTCTTATTGTCGGTCGTTCGTTTAGTTCACGATCGTTCTCTTAGACTTCTCCCAGCAATGGTGTATTGTATTCAGCGGGGCCTTCGTGTATTGACGGAGGCTTTCTGTAGGCCACCAGTAACGAAGAGGGGCAAAGGCACTATCCTGCCTTGCGACGGACTAAACCCCAGGATCGGTTTGCCATACACTTATTTGATCGCATGGTTCGCCCTTCACTGCCCTTCCATTATCCAAGCCGGTGAGGAACCTCGAAAAGGCGTCTGGATGGCGCTTCTTCGTCGATTCGAGGGATGTTCATAGTTAATGACTTATGGGCCGCGGTTCGCAAGCTACTGAGCCGGTATGACATTTTCAGTCTTTTCTGTTGCTTTCCTTACATCCGTGGTGCAGGCTACGGCGAAGAATTTAAGGATGTAGGAAATGGGCAGACATCGCTGAGCCGGGGAGTTTTTGAGTGGCTGATTAGCATCTGGTCATCCCATCTGGTGTACAAGAGTGGGGATACCTGCTACTTGGAACTCTATGTCCCGAGTCGGTTTGCTCGTCAGTTCGGGTATGACCAACTGTACGTAGGTAACTCGAACACCAATCTGGCCTTTATAGGGAGCCTCATTGATGGTGCTCGTGCCTGACGGTTCTACACCGCTGGTTATACTGAGGCGCGGCTGTGCATGCCGCTGAGGACTCCGAACCTTTAGACAACTTTAGGGTTCTGTCAGTGGTACAGAACTTCGAACTCCACACCACCGAGTTTTCTATTAACTCTTTTGGCGTGAAGTTAATCTCTCAGTGGTTGAAGCAGAAAGTTACTAAGAGAGCTGAGGGCAGGAGGGTCCGCGTGCTAGGCCTCGGAGAATTCGCCGCCACTATTGATAGTGAGGCTTCGGATGCAGAGAGTCCCCATTTTGAGGGAGACGCATGTGCTGAGGTTCCACCTGATGCTCCTGGTGGGTAGGCACGGCCCCCATGGAACATGTTGATGTAGAAAAAGTGGAGGAAGAAGATCCCGACGTCCACTTCAAGTGAAAGCGGGAAGGTGAATCTCGTAGGAAGAGGGTAGTGAAGAGGTCTCGTCGCTACACTCCCACCATTATTGCAGAGGGTGAGTCAACCATGGCGCCTCCTCCTCCTGCTCCATTAGTCATTAGGCTGTCAGCTCCGAGGCAGACCGTTGATAAAGCTGTTCCTGACCTGAGTAAGGCCAGCCCTATTCTTGCAGCATATACTTATATATTTCATGTAGCTCATTGTTTATTCTATGATTCAGGAACTGAGACGACAAGAGACCCGAGAGCCAAGGCTATAGGGGAACAGGGAGATTACTATGATCTCCTGTTCACTTATAAAGAAGGTAATAAGGTTAGCTACTTCGTCACCTCAGAAGACTCTAGGGGTGATGTGGCTGACGTTGGTCCTTTGGGTGTTGGGACCTCAAAAGGAAGTCCCATGACCTCTAGCTCTTTAGGATGGACTGCAGAGGGTTCAGTGAGTGAAGGTGGACAGGCCGTCCGTGTTGACTTTGCCAAAGATTTTCCTATGGAGCCTGAGGGGACTGATGCTGCCGTAAAGGAAGTTCGGAGAGAAGCTGCGGCCAAGGCGATTGAGGTGATTTTATCTTTTGGTAATGTTTTGACCTTTTATGAATAATTCCTTCCTGATATTCATTATACCTTTCTTAAACAAAGTCTTGCTACAGGTGTTCCACCTTTGGGTGCATCGACTTCAAGGAGCTATCCAATCCTCCTGAGGGGATCAGGGGTGAAGCAAGTACTTCGAGCGCGGCAGATACTGCTGAGTTGGATGCCTTGTATCACAGCTTGCCCTCCTATTAACCTGAACCGACAAGTAGCCTTAAAGAGACCGAGGGGACAGTGGTTACAGAACCAATCTCACTTCCAACTACGTTAGTAAGTGAACTGCCAGTGGTTTCGGCAGCGCTGCCTATCCTGCCTATTGCGAAGCTGAAGGTGATTGCCAGTTCTACTTCTCTAACACTGGTTGTTGAGCCTGCTCTCCTGGAAGTGGTTACCAGTCCTACGTCGATTGTGGCTAGTGCACTGGTCTCAATAAGGACTCCTCCGAGATCACCGATGATCCCACATATTTCTCCAGCCAGTGCTCCTGCCATTCCCTCTATGGTTATGTTAGTGAAACCGGTGGAAGCTTTACCTTTAGGGCCCATTCGTTCCCCGAGAGTAGCTGAAGCTGAGAATGAATTTGTGGCTAAGCTAGTCGACAGCTTTTATAAGGGCTTGAAGTGATCCATTGCTTTGGTCTTGAAGGGCTCGACTACCTCATTTTCTGCCTTGAAGGTGGTCCTCTCTCAAAGTATTGGCATCATTTGAGACTTTGAAGGGGATGACCAGGCTGCCACATTGGAGCTTCTGGTGGACAGGCTTGAGAGGGATGTGGACGAATAGCGCCGCCTAAGCCATTCAGATCTGGAGTCTTCAGTTAATGACCAGCTTGCACACCTCGCTGCTAAAATGCATGAAGCACATCTTGTCGTTCAGGAAGCAGCTAAGGCAATTTCTTCTGACTTGAAATCCTTGGAGATAAGGAAAGTAGAGCTCGGGGCTACTATAGATACTTCTAACAGTGCTCTTCTCGATGCTGAGAATAAGATTAAAAAGGCCAAGAAAATGATCAAGAAAGCCAATCTTCTTTTATCCAAGGCCGAACCGGTACATCTTGAGGAGATTGCTCGGTTAGAGCAGCTTAGGGCTCAGAATGATGAAGTCCTGCAACAGGAGCTAGCGCAGAGAGCAACTTTGGCTGAAATTGAGGCTCGCCTGGCACAGCCAGCGAGCTTTAATGAGGCCGAGTTGAGGTCGCAGGCACTTATCAAGGCTGTTGAGGAGAGGAATAATAGGCTGGCGACTCTTGAAGAACAGATCAAGTCCTACGAAGCACCCTCGTAGCCTGCAATCAGTGTATCCCTCTTTTTGGAATCAAATAAAAAGTAATTTTATTTAGCTCCCTGTTGCGTTTCCAACTTATTTTATCTTCTAAATTTTCAGTTCTTACTTTCAAGTTATATTGAAATCCTCAAAAGGAAATGGAATAACGGTATAACTAATCTAATCAGTAGTGATAAACTGATAGGGTTAGTTACACATTAGAGAAATAGTCCCTACTGGACTGAAAGGTGAGACTTGGCTATCTATCAGTTTAGAGGTAACATGGACATAACTGATTGAGAAGCCACCAAGCTCGAAGTTTTGTCATTCAGAGGTGACGAACTGGACATGATGATAAAGAAATAGTCCCTACTGGACTGAAAGGTGAGACTTGGCTATCTGTCGGTTCAGAGGTAACATGGATATAGCCGATTGAGAAGCCACCAAGCTCGAAGTTTTGTCATTCAGAGGTAACGAACTGGACATGATGATAAAGAAATAGTCCTTACTGGACTGAAAGGTGAGACTTGGCTATCTGTCGGTTCAGAGGTAATAAGGACATAACCGATTGAGAAGCCACCAAGCTCGACGTTTTGTCATTCAGAGGTGACGAACTGGACATGATGACAAAGAAATAGTCCATACTGGACTGAAATATGAGACTTGGCTACCTGTCAGTTCAGAGGTAACATGGATATAACCGCTTGAGAAGCGACCAAGCTCGAAGTTTTGTCATTCAGAGGTGACGAACTGGACATGATGACAAAGAAATAGTCCCTACTGGACTGAAAGATGAGACTTGACTATCTGTCAGTTCAGAGGTAACATGGACATAACCAATTGAGAAGCCACCAAGCTCGAAGTTTTGTCACTCAGAGGTGACGAACTTGACATGATGACAAAGAAATAGTCTCAACTAGACTGAAAGATGAGACTTGGCTATCTGTCAGTTCAGAGGTAATAAGGATATAACCGATTAAGAAGCCACCAAACTCGAAGTTTTGTCACTCAAAGGTGACGAACTTGACATGATGACAAAGAATTAATCCCAACTGGACAGAAAGGTGAGACTTGGCTATCTGTCAGTTCAGAGGTAACAAGGACATAACCGATTGAGAAGCCACAAAGCTCGAAGTTTTGTCATTCAGAGGTGACGAACTGGACATGATGACAAAGAAATAGTCCCTACTAGACCGAAAGATGAGACTTGGCTATCTGTCAGTTCAGAGGTAACAAGGACATAACCGATTGAGAAGCCACCAAGCTTGAAGTTTTGTCATTCAGAGGTGACGAACTGGACATGATGACAAAGAAATAGTCCCTTGGACTGAAAGGTGAGACTTGGCTATCTGTCGGTTCAGAGGTAACAAGGACATAACCGATTGAGAAGCCACCAAGCTCGAAATCTTATCATTCAGAGGTGACGAACTAGACATGATGACAAAGAAATAGTCCCTACTGGACTGAAAGGTGAGACTTGGCTATCTATCAGTTTAGAGGTAACAAGGACATAACCGATTAAGAAGTCACCAAGCTCGAAATCTTATAATTCAGAGGTGACGAGCTAGACATGATGACAAAGAAATAGTATTTAATTATAAACTGCATGGGGATTTTGATATCTCCTTCAGATGTTATTTGGAAGAAATTGTCAGAGATATATTGTTAACGTGACAACCAGAAAGTCTACTGAGGACTGATTATCAGAAACTCGCTGGGGAGTTAGGAAATGAGTCCCATAAAAGATCATGTATCAGATAACTTTATGGGGACTTGTAAAGCAACTTGGCATAGGTGTGATGTTAACTTAATAAGGATTCATTTACTGTTAAACGTGCTTGAACATAACAGTAATTTGAGTGGACCTATCGTTCTGCTGAAGAGAATGACAAGCAGGGTTTATTCACTGGGAATGTTGGTTTTATCCGTTGGGGAGTAGATTAGAGTTTTACTATCAGAGGTTTAAAGTTAACATGATAGGTTAGATTCATCATTTCGCAAGGAATATGAATACCTTTATATGTGACCTTACCATTCTATGGATGGGAATTGGTAATTGATTTTGGAGAGGGAATCAATGGGAACAGGTCCCTTAGGATTTTTAACAAATCCTCAGCTGTCAACGGATTTGGTATGCCTTTACCAACTACCGTTTGAGTTGGGCTAGCCATGCTATTCCCCTCAGCATGATGAGTTGCCAAGGACTTATGTTGGGCTTAAAGGCCAACATTTTTCTCTATCCTTAACTACGGAATCAAATGGGAACAGGTCCTTAGGATTTTTAGCAAATCCTCAGCTGTCAACAGATTTAATATGCCTTTACCAACTACCGTTTGAGTCGGGCTAGCCATGCTATTCCCCTCAGCATGATGAGTTGTCAAGGACTTATGTTGGGCTTAAAGGCCAACATTGTCCTCCGTTGTCATCTTAGTCATCAAAGCGACTCGTAATGACGGCATCTGGATTTCTAACGGTATGACTACTTCGCACCCGTATACCAGAGAAAAAGGTGTATTACCTGTCGGGGTCCGAATTGTGATTGGGTAGGCCCAAAGACATTCACTAAGCTTCTCAATCCAATCTCACTTATTTGAGTAAACGAACTTTTTGAGTAGCTTAATGATTATCTTGTTGAATGCTTCCATCAAGCCGTTAGCGGCGGGATTATAAGCAGCTGAAGCCACATTCTGAATTTGATATTTATCACAGAACCGATAGAATACCTGGCTTGCAAATTAGGGAACGTTATCATGAATGATCCGCCTAGGGACACCAAATCGATGGATGATATGGTGTTTGATGAAATTAACCACGTTAGAACCTTTAACTTCTGCCAGTGGTATAGCCTCTGCCCACTTTGAAAAGTAATGGTTATTGCTAAGACAAGTCAGTGACCTTTCGTTGAGGAGGGGCTGATCGGTCCTATGACATCGATTCCCTACGCTTCAATGGCCATGAAGTAACAGTTGGATGAAGCAACTCTGGAGGCTGATGTATGAAGTCCGCATGGATTTGGCAGGCCTTACACCTTCACGCATACTGGATAGCATCGGCTATCATGGTTGGCCAATAATATCCGAGCCTGTGTAATCGGTCCTTGAGTTCCAGACCTGGCTGATGAGCTTCGTATATACCGTCGTGCGCTTCTTGAAGCACTTCTTGTGCCTCTAAATTAGAAGAGCAACGGAGGAGGATACTGTCATATGAATGACGGTAAAGTGTTTTCAGAGTTGGATCATAGTAAAAGCGAAGAGACCTTCGCCTGATAGATGCCGCTTCTTTAGGGTTATCCGGCAGTAACCATGCAAAGTATAGTCGATGAGGGTAATCGTCAATCTCTCGGTTCAAGATCTATCGAGATATTATAGACCTCTTTGATTCTCAACATATGCTTAGAGCAGATAAGGTGTCGAGTCGCCACTGTAAGGTGATACTTGGTGTCGACTAGCAAGGCTAGCGTTGTTGCTAACGCAGCCAGAGCATCGGCCCTAGTATTCTGGGATCGAGATACGTGACCGATGAAAAAACCAATAAATCAACCATTTTGATGACTACGTGATAATAAGGTACCAAATCTTCGTGACGGACCTCGTATTTGCTTTTAACCTGATTGACAATCAGTTTTGAATCGCCATAAGTTTCAAGGTAGCGTTCCCCCATTTCGTGAGCGAGCTGAAGACCAATGAGTAAAACATTGTATTCTGCCACATTGTTGAAGCATGATTCCGTCAGAGAAATACTCTAGGAAGGACATGATTTTGTGGTGAGATAAACACGACCCCCACATCGACAATGACCTTACCTTTAGGCCTATTCATGATGCTCCATCAAAGAACATCTGCCAAACCTCATCCTCTGAAGTTATATTGGATTCGAAGACTTCATCAGGAATATCTTCATAAAGTTTTGAGCTTTCCAAAATCGGATGAGCAGCCAAGAACTCTGTAAGTGCCTGGCCTTTAACCGCCTTCTGAGGGACAAAGAGCATGTCGTACTAAGATAAAAGGAGGGCCCATTTAGCTAATCTAGAATTCAGTGATCCTAGTTTCGTCATGAGGAGACGCAAAGGATTCACTCTAGAAATGACATATATGGTTTGGTCGATCAAATAATGTCGTGTCTTCTGAATAGTAAAGACAAGAGCTAAGCATTCCTTCTCAATAGGATTATAGCGAGATTCTGCCCTATCAGAGACCTACTCAGATAATAATAGCTTGTTCGTGATCATTATCGTCTTTTTGAGCAAGCAAAGCACCAAGAGAATGGTCCATAGCTTTTACATAAAGTAGGAACGGTTTCCCTGATGTAAGAGCTACTAAGACTGGAGGTTTTGTGACATATCTTTTGATATATTCGTAGGCTTCTTGACAGGCTTGATCCCATACAAAAGACACACCCTTTTTCATGAGTCGGGTGAATGGTTGACAGCGGCCTGCTAGTTTGCGATAAATCTTCTGATATAAGCCAGTCTACCTTGCAGGCCTCTAAGTTCTTTGAGATTCTTAGGTGGATGCATGCTCTGAATGGTTTTGACTTTATCCGGGTCAAGATGAATTCCTTTTGATGTAATAATAAATCTTGCCACTCGAAACCCCCAAGAAAGATTTTGTCAGATTCATCTTCAGTTGATGAGCCTGCATTATGTCGAACATCGTTCTCAAGTCACGAAGATGGTCATTCTTATCGCGGCTTTTGACAGCAATGTCGTCAACATAACATTCTATCGTTTTTCAGAGATGATTTCAAAAAATCATACTCGTTGCCCGCTGATAAGTTGCTCCCGCGTTCTTTAACCTGAAGGGCATCACGGTATAGCAGTATATCCCCAACAGTGTCCGAAATGATGTATACTTTTCATCCACTGGATAATCTTAATTTGATTGTATCCTGAAAAGCCGTCCATGAAAGACATTCTTTCAAATTCACAGGTATTGTCAATCATGACATCAGTGATAGGCAATGAGAATTCGTCTTTAGGACAAGTCGCGTTGAGATCACGATAGTCAATACAGATCCAAATTTTTTCATTTTTCATGAGAACGGAGACGATGTTAGCAACCCAATCTGGATGCTGTTCCTCCCGTATGAAGCCGCATGCAATGAACTTATGAATTTTGGCTTTAATATTCTCCATAACGTTTGAGCGAAACCGACGTTGCTGCTGTTTGACTGGCTTGGCGTCAGGCTTGATGTTCAGACGATGCATGGCTACTGTTGATCAAGTCCGGGCATGTCTTCATAGTTTCATGCAAAGACATCTATATACTCCCTTACAAGTATCATCAATTCTTCTCTTTCTGTGACTGATAAGCTTTCACTTATAAAGATGGGCTTAGGGTGATCTTGACTACCCAAGTTAACGTAGATCACCTTGTCTTCAGTAGGTGGTTCGCGTTGTTCGAATCACTTTTCCTACTGGAAATCAAATTGTTGAGCCCATGGTTCCTCATCAGTAGCTTCCACTGGCTCTAATTGGCTGCTTGAAGTCATATTAATGGTGAGATTCTCGAACATCATTTTCACACTGACATCTGAGTCCCATTCGGAGGAAGAGACAAAGTGTGATGGGATTGGTTTGTCATCTTTGGAATGAACCGTCACTGATGGTGTAGGTGTAACGTATCCGAACCCCCTGTATGTGTTATCATAATAATTTGTCGGTTTCCCTCTTGGCACAAAGTTGCACAGAAAATCACGTTTTCCTTTTTTGAAATTTAGGCCCTTCCCATGCTGCAGGTTGTATCCTTTTTCCTCATCATATGGTGCGTTGGTCGCGCATAATGAAAGAATTATGGGGTGTCTGAGTCTAAACTTGAATCCGCAATTGCAGACCTTTGCAGTTGGGCTTTACCGAATATTATCGGTAATTGACCCTCTTTGAATAGAGGAACCATTAAAACGGATCCTTCTATGAATTCCACATGTGTACTTGATGCACTTGGCTTATGTATGGGCATGTGCAAAGAGCTACCCGTAACAGATTCAAACAATTCAACACTCACAGGATAATCAAAGAAAATATTGTCATTTACCCATTTGCCCTCATCTTCAGAAGGAGTGTTACATTGGGGATTATTAAGACATGTTACAATTGGTTCATCGACCAAAATGGCTGACATGTCTGCTTCAGACTCTGAATTTGCCTCATTGCCACTATCATCGTCATCAGGCAGTGATTCTTTTGATATTTCACCGATCTCTTGATACAGGATAGTGTCAGTAAAGTAATTTTTCACCCCTTTGAATGGTTGCTTCTCAGTGAAGACAGTTCGTACTGTTACATCATCTTCAACATATTTGAAGCACTGGTGTAGAGTGGAGGGGACAATCCAATTGGTGTGGATCCAAGGTCTCCCTAATAACAGGTTGTATGACGTATCAGCGTTAATGACATAGCACGTCACCTCTGACTTCAGGCTTCCTATTCGGCAACGGAGTCGAATCTTTCCAAGTGGATGACTACTTCCTGCATTAAAACCTATATTGTTGTAGTGGTTGCAGACAATCGATACAGTGGTATGCCAAGGAAGTAGAGGAGTCTTTTGGGGATGATACTGAGTGCAGACCCCTAATCAACCTGTACCCTTTCAATGCATGTCGAACTGATGTATCCACTGTAGTACAAAGGTCGATCGTACTTGTTATCCTTAAGAATCATATCCTCCGCTGTGAAGGTACTAGCAAGTACCTTTGATTGCACATGATGATATTCGGGGCAAGAAGACTGAGTGTCATCTTTCAGGATTTCTGGCATATATGTTAGGAATGATTCTGAGTTAATCAGTGCATCTCTGAGAGCTTCTCTTGTCTCTTTCGAGAGACGAAGGAGCTCGTGCATGGTAATACAAGCTGGGATATTAGCCAACTGAGCCAATATGTCAAAACGAAAGGGCATGTTAAGCCCTGGGCCTGAAGACTTCTTCATGACATAGTCGAACCGGATTTCTTTTTGCTTCTCTTTTCCCGTTGTCGGCAGAGCCGGTGTGGATATTTGTACTGACGTCGTCTGCTGTTGTGTCTCATCAGTAGCTTTCTCATACTGTTTTAAGTATGATTTTTTGGACCGAGTACCTGTTGGCTGAGGTACATCAGTTTGCGTCGTGCAAGCGTGTTTTTCCCCTTCAGAATCGCTAAAAGAAGCTGATGTGAGATTGCCATCATCTGGCAGGATAGAGATAACATTGCAAGATTTGCCCTTCGACTTGGATTTCTTCGAATCCCATTGTTCGTCTTGGATAAGGTCTGGGTGTATCCACATAATTTTCCCTGGCTCCAGTGTCAAGGGAACAAGACCCTTATTTTCTTGAGTTTTAACTGAAGGATGCTTTACTTCCAGCCGTGGTGCAGGATTGGAAAGGTCCCGTCAGGAACTGTGACCTTTGGGGTTTTGCCAAACTCAAGAGTCACTATGTTTGCAGTTATTTTCTTTTGCTCTGATTTCAGAGTCAGAACTCTAGCATCGACTAAAGCTTGAATTTTGTCTTTGAGGACAAAGCACTTATCAGTAGGATGATGAACCATCCTATGAAAGAGACAATAGTTGGGATTGTTCGTGCGTCCCATTTCATTAGGACGTCGAACGTCTGGCAGCTTCAGTTAATTTCCTTTATGGAGTAAATGGAATATTGCAACCACTTGCTCGTCTTTGAAGGAGTACTGTTTCGGAGGAAACTTAGACTCCTGATTATTGAAGTCGCTCTTCTTGCCCTTCGAATGAACGTCCCCTGACAATTCAACGGACATAGTTTCTTTCCCTTTGGCTTGGGAAGATTGTGCCATGTCTCTGCGCTTTTTATTATTCATACCTCGTTTGCCTTTAGGTGTAGATGGTTTGAACTTCTTAGCTGACTTTTCGGCTATCTCAGCTTGTTGGACTACTTCCTTCCAGGTATGGGCTTTGACAGCCCCCATACGAATCTCCACTTGGTCGAGGAAGTTATGCCTACATGTTTGCAAGAGCATGGGTAATGGCATCCCTGCTGGGTACATCAACGACAAGTTTCTGAACCGTTCAATGTAGTCGTGGACAGATTTGTCCTTCTTCTATATGGTAGAGAGGAGTTTATCCGTGGTCACCTCGATATCATCCTCGTAGAAACGAGAAAGAAATCGAGTTTCTAGGTCAATCCAGGAATTGATAGAGCCCGGAGGAAGGCTTCAAAACTAGTCGAATGCTACCCCCTTCAGGGTGCCAATAAACAGTCTGGCCATAATAGCATCATTGTCTATAACATTACTGGTCTGAGACCGGAAGTAGTAGATGTGCTGGTTTGGCAAGCTCTTACCATCATACATATGTAACGTTGATGGCTTGAACTTCGGTAGGTATGGTACTTAATCCCATTCTAAAAGGTAAGAACGAACTGCCCCTACTTTCTTTAGTTCATCCCTCTGAGGTAGGGATGCGATCTGAGCTTGGATGCCCTTAGGAACTTCAACGTCCATAGAAGAACTTTCCTTTGACTTCTCAGTCTTTGGTTGTTCATTGTTATGATGTTCTTCTTCATTACTCTCGGTATCATTATTATTTCGATTAATGAGGAGTTGGGCGAGCATCTGTTAAATGTTGTCCAAGGCTTCTTACTGAGCCTTAGAGGTTTGCTCTTGAGCTTTCAACCGTCAGCGGAGGTCATCATTACCGTTAACAGCCATATGCACTGACGCTCTATCTGTTCGTATCGAGCTGACTGTTGCTGAAGAGGCATACCCACTGTCTTTGTCCTCCTCATCAGACCATTGGAATAATCTTCTCATTGGTTCTGGTGAGGTTACTGTGGTTGAGGAGGATGGTTGTTCGTAATTGTAGGGTATTGCGACCCTAGATCTTGTATTTTGGAAGACGCCTTCTTCGTGCCCCAAGACTTGGCGTAATCTCGGACTATAATCCGAATCTGGAGAACTGGAGGGAGGAGAGTTAGCAGCATGCGGCGCTTGTCTGCCTCTATGCGGCTCTCGTCCCCTTCCGATCATATTGACGGATGCAGAGGGCAGATCTGGTAGATCTTGTGATACGCTCCTTTTGTGATGCTTCACAGGAGCTTGTTGCGATAGTCGGTCAAAAACTGATCGTCGGTTTGGAGGAGTGGCGGGGATTGGTCCCAGGCGGCAATGGACTAAATGGACCGTCACCAACTGACATCCCACTTGTTGACAACAAAAGGAAAAAGTCTGGGGTAAATCTGACTTCCGTTTGTTCGTTAAGAACTCTCGCAAGTCAGACGTTGCCGGGCTTAAGCGATTTAGCACAGAGGCTCTGTTGGATTGCACATAGGATGATGCCCTATTTTCATCACCGCAGAGGTGATTAGTACTAGATAGTGCTTTAGCTCTAGTTTTACAGCTAAGAACTTTGGGAATGCCTTTGGGTGCTGAAGCTGCATAAGCACCGCTATCAACACTTAGGGACAATCCCTTAGCTCCGCTGCGAAGGGAGAACTTAGCGATTGAGGAACCAAGGAGTGAAGCACGCTGTGGTGCTTCATTCACTACCTTACTATGAAGATAGTTAGCACTAGATAGTGCTTTAGCTCTAACTTCACAGCTAAGAACTTTGGGAATGCCCTTGGGTGCTGAAGCTGTATAAGCACAGCTATCAACACTTAGGGATGATCCCTTAGCTTCGCTACGAATAGCGAGCTTAGTGCTCGATGAACTGGGGAGCGGAGTACACTGTGGTGCTTTGCCCTCTACCTTGCTACGAAGGAGGTTAGCACCAGTTGGTGCTTTAATTCTAGCCTGGTGGCTGGGACTCCGCGCATACCCAGAGGTACTGGCGTTGTGTTTTCCATGCCATCAGTAAATTTGCTCATAAGATAAAGGTTGGCGCGAGGAGTTGCTGCTCCTGAATTAGGCGAAGGTATAATCGTCGTTTTAGCTTCACGGCTGATAGTCTCAATGAAGCAAGCAGGCATCTTGCTTTTATCTTCGCGGGATAGGCGGACCTGTGGCGTAGCTACACCTAAAGCTTCATACAGAGCTTTCTGCTTTGGCTTCCACATCTACTTTAGAAGAGGAAACTTAGGTTCGCAGGGAACCTGGCTAGCCACATGCGAGACTGAGAGGAGTTGGGAGGAGTCCGCGTCCGGTTTCTGGTCCGAAACCTTAGCCATTGTGACCTTTCTATGCTTTCATGCGTGGAGCACTGGACTACCTCCAGAGAGGAGTTCTTCGAATTTTCCTTAGTCGAAATGAACGACCAGGTTTTCGAAGGTATCAGGCCCAAGATTCTGACCCTCTTTGTTGCGCCAGAATACCGTAGTAGTCTTGCGGAGAGCCTTGTCTGTCTCAACAGAGACTTGCTTCGAAGAATTAGCCAGAGGGGGTCCGGCTATGCCAACTTCCTTACACTCAGCAGTAGACCCAAAGGTCTGATCGTCGTATTGCGGCACTTGATTCTCAGCAGTAGAGAATGCTATCCCCAGCAGAGTCGCTATCTTGTTTTACATTGATTTTTGCAAAAGGAAAAACTTACAAAAAAGGAGTTAAGGAGCTAAATTACAAGTAACTCTTTACAGTAAAAAGATTACAGGTAGATCTCCTCTGAGATTTCTGGGAAAGTGTGCCGGTAGGAATCTGATCAGCGCGCGATCACTTTATCCCTTTGACGATGCGATCGATCAGACAATCAAACTGCCGCCTGATGGGATTCCCTTCTCGCCTGGTTCAAGGAATCGAAGAACAGAAGGTTGGTAGAGCCCCCCTTGTTACTTCTCGAGATGCTTCCGCTTGGGAATTCCTTCTCGCCTGGTTCCAGAGATTCCTTGAGAGGGAGGAAAATCTTAGGGTATTACACCCTGATTAGAGAAGTAATTCTCTAAATTCTTGGAAGCAAGAGAGTAGATCCCTGTCCTTAGCCGTCTCTCCTCTTTCTAGCTCTCTCCTTTCTTCCTCTCACCCCTGGTAGGCTATTTATAAGGAGGAGTAAGGGTATAATCGCCCTGAAAATCTAGAAACAGATTGGGTCAATCTGGTTTACATCCGGTAAGTAGCCTCGCCGCGAGGCTACAATCAGCTTTCTGCGAAGCTAGGAATAGCTGATCTCTTGATCCGCTCTGCTAAATGATGGATACGCCCTTGATTCTTTTCAAATAACTGAAAGATTTCTCCTGATCTTCTTACCTGATTGGGAGAGTCAAAAGATTATGGCAAGCAACTGCCAAATTTGATCACTATTAGATTTGATCTTAATTAGATTTGATCTCATCTGGAGATTTAATTGGCCAATGGTGACCATAAAAGACCCGCAGCAGAGTCATTGCGTTGAGCTCATGGCGGAGCTAGGAGAAGCTTCTGCTGAAGCTAGAAGAAAGCTCTCAGCGGAGCTAGATAGAACTTGTGGCGAAGTTACCAATCATCCTTTCACGTAGCTGTACGGGGCTTGGAGCGAAGTTAACTTTTTGCGGAGTTAACTGAGCATCTCCGGGCGAAGCTGTAAGTTAGCTCACAGTTGTTTGTGAAGGAGCTTCCTGCAATGCTAAGCAACTTTGGCTTCTTATGCGAGACTTATCTCATGGGCTTATATGAGACTAAGTGTTAAGCTCACTTAACGTCTCTGGACCTGCTTGGGCCTTCTCACGAGCTTTTAAGAATGATCTCAGTTTACTATCTGCTTCACTGGATCAGTAGAGTCCAAGTTGTCGATTCTTCCTCTTTGAGATGGACGAAGAACTGGTCGTCGACTTGTCTGCCACTTGTCTTTTGTAGATGTCAACAAGTTAGACATTGTTCAGACCAGTTAAGAATCTTTTATTTTTTAGAGTGTCGACAAAACTGTTTCAAGTCGCAGTAATAGATTTTTATTGTGATTAAAACATCTTTCAAAAAAAATTAGTAATCAAGATCTGTAATTTTTTTGTTTGAAAAAACTTAAATTTTCAGATCTGTAATTGGTGGAGGAACAGTTGCAGCCAAGTTAAAAGTGAAACTGAAAGTATTTTAGTCATTGGTCAGTGGTAAAGTGGCTGAGGGTCTTTTGAGCAAGATATTTTATCTTTTTACCGCCTAAATTTTTGACTTCTCTGTGGCTAATATGAAGCCATGTCACGCCGCTGAGAAACTCTCTCAGCTGGCGGCTGAGGTACGGATACCCCATATATATATATATATATATATATATATATATATATATATATATATATATATATATATATATATATATATATATATATAATATATATTATATTATATAGCATCAAGGAATTCTATTTTAACTCATCATAGATCGAGACCCTTAATTGATAACACACTCGTGTAGATGAGCTCCACGTCTTAATTTAAATACACTCATGACTAAGTGTAATTGAAACGTGTCTAGACCCAAACCATTAGACTTGATCAATTTTTTATTGGGTCCAACAACATAGGCTTATAGAGACGGGTGTATAACCCAATTAGACTTGTATAAGCTCAAATTAATTTAGACTCTAATTCAAATAAGTCTAACAATCTCCCACTTAGACCAAACAAGTCATATTGAAAGGATGTTATACATAACTTTATGGTACCAAAACTTTAACCGTTAATAAACCATATTTCAAAACAATCTGGTCCATTAAATGTCATATTACCGAATATGACGATCGTTACCTTCTTTGTAATCGAGGTAGGACCTTCCACATCATAAGTTTTAGAACCATTAACGACATAGATCAAATGTGGACATGTGGCATGGAAACGTCTTTTGATCAAATAAGGTACAATTCTAATTAGTTTTCACTTTATGACTTCAAAAAGTCTATAACCTTATGACTCCAACGAGTCTATCTTTATGACCCAACGAGTCTGACTTTATGACTCCAACGAGTCTAACTGATAACAAACTCAAATGCGCAAATTAAACTAAAAAAACTATAAAGAAAGCAGTTATACTTTATTATCAGATGAACAAATATGTATAAAGTATACTTAAAAATAATGTATGTTACATAAAATTATCCACTCCAACTAAATCAAGATATCATCATGAGTAGTCATCCACACATGAGCAATATGCTCTAAGAAAACTTTAGGTGGTAGTCTTTTAGTGAGTGAATCTGTAATGTTAGGAATAATACTATTACTATCAACAGACACAATGTGATTGCGAACTTTATCCTTGATAACAATAAACATGATGTCGATATGTTTTGACTTTGTCGAACTCTTATCACTATTGCAGTAGAGCTCTATAGCTCTTATTGTCACAATTTAGCTGTAATGGCCTTTTGACTAAATCCACCATCTTCCTGTAATCAGGAAAATAAAACCTGAAATGGACTTCCTATTGTCGATACATCCAGCATAATCTGAATCTGTGTATCCGATCAGCTGCAACTGATCAGATTTTATGTAGTCTTCTGTAGATATCGCATTACCTTCTTAGCAGTCTTCCAGTGATCAATCTCAGGATTAATCAAGTATCTGCCAAGTTTTTTAACAGTATATGCTATATCTGGACAGGTAAAAACTTGAGCATACATCAAACATCCAACCATCGATGCATATGAAATTCTTTCATTTGCTCTTTCTATAGGTTGTTTTTGGGACAGTGGAGTAGACTCAACTTATCTTCCCTAGAGTAATTTTTCATGCCACATATATCTAGCACCTTATTGATATAGGCCTTTTGTGATAAACTTAATATTCCATGTGTCCTATCATGTTGAATCTGGATGTCTATCATAAAAGAAACGTCTCTAAAATCTTTCATCTCAAAATTCTTTGAGAGAAAACTTTTGGTCTCAAGTAAAAGTGTCACATCGTTACTTGCTAGTAGAATATCATCTACATAAAGCACAAGAAATATAAGTCTACTCTCTTTAAATTTATGGTAAACGCAATGATCATCTGCATTCTCTTTAAAACCAAAATCGGATATTATTTGATCAAATTTAAAATACCAATGACGGGTGCTTGCTTTAAACCATAAATGAATTTTTTTGATTTGCAAATCAAATATTACGATCCTTTGACTTCAAAATTGTCTGGCTGCACCATATAAATTTCTTCTTCAAAGTCACCACTAAAGAAGACAGTCTTAATATCCATTGGTATAACTCCAGGTTGAAGTGGGTCACTGGTGCTATGATAATTCTAAAAGAATCCTTCATAAAAATGGAGAAAGTCTCCTTATAGTCAATGCCTTTTATTTGAGTGAATCCCTTTGCGACAAGATGTACCTTATATCTTTCGACATTGCCTTTCAAATTTCGCTTAGTTTTGAACACACGTTTACAACCAATTAGTTTCTTTCCTTTAGGCAACTCTGCTAAATCTCAAACATCATTATTCGTAATGGATTTTAAATCATCTTTCATGGCATTTAACCACAAAGGCTAACTTTGGACTCATTCAAGGATGTAGGGTCAACCTCTAGCCCTACATCAAACTCATGCTCTTGAAGATAAACTATATTTTCATTTGCAATGGCTGATCTCCTCTCCCTAGTTGATCTCTAAGGCACTTGTGGTTAAGAATTTTCAGGTTCTACCTCATCAGTAGGATCTACTTCATAATTAATTGTATATGTACTTTGTAAGAGTACAACTGTATTTTCATACTGAAGTGTAACAACTATTTTTCATTGATTTGCAAAGGGGGAAAACCTTATAAAAAAGAGTCGAGGAGCTAAATTATAAGTATTTTAAAAAGATTACAAGTAGATCTCCTCTTAGATTCTGGAGTGTGCCGATAGGAGTCTGGTCAGCGCGCGACCACTTTGTCCCTTTGACGATGCGATCGATAGAATTCCCGTCTCGCCTGGTTCGGGGAATCGGAGAACAGAAGGTTGGTAAAACCCTCTTGTTACTTCTCAAAACTGCCTTCACTTAGGAATTCCGTCTCGCCTGGTTCCGAAAATTCCTTGAGAGGAAGATCTTAGGGATCAGCACCCTGATTAGAGAAGTAATTCTCTGAATTCTCTGAATTCTTGGAAGCAAGAGAATAGATCGCTGTTTAGCCGCCTCTCTCTTTGCGCATGTTTGTGCCTCTTCTCGTGAAGTGTGTCGCCCTCTCCTTGTGCCTCTGGTGGGCTATTTATAGGGAGAGTAAGGGTATAATTGTCCCTTGAAAATATAGAAACAGATTGAGTCAAATCTGTTCAAATCTGGAAAGTAGCCTTACTGCGAGGCTAGGATCAGCTTCTGCGAAATTAGAAGTAGCGGGTAGGTCGGTCTCCTGATCTGTTTTGATCCCTTTTCATATAATTGAAAGATCTCCCTTGATCCTCTTACTCGTTTTAGGAGAGTCAAGAGATTATGGCAGGAAGCTGCCAAATTTGATCTCAGATTTGATCTTGATTAGATTTGATCTTGAAGATTTGAACTCATCTGGAGATTCAATTGGTCAAAGGTTGACCATGATGGACCCGCAGCGGAGCTGCCGCATCGAGCTCGCAGCGGAGCTAGAAGAAGTATCTGGCAAAGTCAGAAGAAAGCTCTTCAGCGAGCTAGATAACATCTGTGGCGAAGCTACCGAACATCCTTCTGCGCGATTGCATGTGGCTTCAAGTGAAGCTAACTATCTGCGGAGCTAACTGAGCACTTCAGGCAAAGCTGTAAGTTAGCTTCCTGATGGAGCTTTGAACAGCTCCAAGGCGAAATTGGGCAATCTTAGCCTCTCAGGCGAGGCTATCCCTTTGGGCTCATGTGATGCTAAGTGTTAAGCTAATAGCATCTTAGACCTGCTGAGGTCTATTCAAAGATAATCTGGGCTCACTGTCTGCTTCATTGGATCAGTAAAGTCCAATTTGCTGATTTGTCCTCGGAGATGGGTACAGAACTGGTCGTCAGCTTGTCTGTCACTTGTCTTTTATAAATGTCAACAAGTTTAGATATTGTTCAGGCCAGTAAGAATCTTGTCTTTTTTAAAGTATCAACAAGACCCCCTTCAAAGTTTTCGAAAGTCTGCAATGACTCAGACTTCGAAATACTTTGAATTGCTTTGATCGGTGGTATGTAAAGTATGAACGTCGCCATGGTGGTTGAGTTCAGCTTCGCTTTTAATCCTGCTTTGGGATAGATTTGCCAAAGAATTGTGTAGATTCGCGATTCTGGTAGCTTCGCGTCTGGAAGGCTTCGCGTCTGGGTAGCTCTGTGTCCGAGCCTCCCGGAGTAGGTTCGCTTTGGAACGTCGTTCCTTTCCTGAGGCCAACTGCTTTCGGCCAGTTACGAGAAGGATTATGTCCTTTCCCGAAGTTGAAATAAATTCTCTTGCATTAACGAGGAAGATCATTCCCTCCCTGCGTATTTCCGAGGGAGACTATTCCCTTTCTCAAGGCTTAATAAATGCCTTTAATTCGCTCGCACTTCTATGCTTGAAGCAGCAGCGATCAGGCCATGAGGCCGATAAATAGGACACTTGAAGTCCTCTGCAGAGAAGCAGTCTGTTCATGACTTCTCTTGATTGTCTAGAGAGAGATACTCAGATCTCTGAACTGGTGGGGGTACCCACTCTGGTCATTAACCGGCCAAGATTTGGTGAGTCTCGGTCATCCAGATACTTTACAAATGAACTAATACTTTAGGGAGTTTATCTCCCTTAAATTACCTTTAACAACTGCCTTAGGGATCGTTTTTCCTTGTTCTTCATTTTGCATCTGATTGATCTGCAGAGAAGGGCTCCAGCCCAGCTTCCTAGCAAAGCTATCATTTTGACTTGATCAAAGAAAGATCACTGCATGCTTGCCTGTTAAGTTCGCCACATAGGCAAGAATTGGGACTTAGTCTCTTCAAGGTTGAGCCAACCTTGCCATATAGGTGGTGTTAAGACTGCGTCCCTCTGGATCAGTCTGGCTTAGAGGAGAGGCTAGAACTTGGCTTATGCTAAGCTAGCCCATCATCATTGTGCAAGCGAGGCTATCCTCTGCTTAACTGAAACTGAAATCCATCCTTAAATTGCAACTGAATCGAATATGAATTTTTTCGCCCCCAAAGGATTTGACTTAGCATTTCACTTTTGCAGCTTTTCCTTTGACTTACTGCTAACTTGTTTCCAGTTTGGGTTGCAGTGAGCTATGTTCGCCAGTCTTTTGTTTTGATGAAAGAGACCAGAAAGTTGCCTCTTGCTTTTTTAGTTGAAACTTTAATCCTAAGCAGGAGGAACAAACTGGGGCAGCTGATGGATGCTCCTAGAAGAGGTTGGCAGTCGCTTATCCGAGATGATCCACTTCGAGGCGGGGTTGATAGTCGCTTACTCGAGATGATCCACTTCAGGAGAGCGGACGTCACCTGTAAGGTTTTGGATCCTTCTTTTGCCAATTTTCATCAAAGAAGATCCAGCCTTCTGTGGTAATCGGTCCTTCGCCAATTTTCATCAAAGACGATCTAGCTCCTTGATGGCAAAATCTGCCATTATGCGAAGGATTACGGTCTTGTGCAGGAGGAAGGCCTTTCGTGTCCAGTTGGTTTGGCTTGGAAGTAGATAATACCACTTGTATGCCTTTGGAGCAAATTATTCTGTTGTACGGAACACAACCTTGATGTAGTAGTATCAATGTACCCTCCCTTTTAAATCAATAAAAGTTCAGTTTCTGCTTATCTGCTTTGCTTCTCCTTTTTTTCGATTCGAGAACACTTGAAGTGGACGGGCTGAGCTAAACTTCATGCGAAGTTAAAGACAGGATCCCATCCGAATCAGGAACGAGCTTCCAGCAAAGCTAGCATGAATTTTCTGCGAAGCTCGGGCTATGCTTTTAGCGGAGCTAAGGCATGTTTTTCAGCGAAGCTATTCATGCGTCGCGCTAAGTCAGCACTAGACTTATGGCGGAGTTAGCCCTTAATGTGGCTGAAGCAGCGCTTCTCGAGAAGGCGCTTTAGGCGCCGTTTCAAATTAATTTGAAACGACAGCCTATGCTCTTTTCGAGGCGTCGTTTAGGCAATCATCAGCCTATAAAAATCTGATCGGGCTGAAAAGAGAAAATACTTTTCTTTGAATTTTCAGAGAACTTAAACTCGCTTAGTCCTCTTCTTCTTTATTCAAGAATTCAAGAGCCTCTTCAGTTCTTCAATGGCTCCCAAGAGACGAGCAGGAAAAGAGGTCACAATCTCTACGATGGAGGGCCTTCTCCTCCTCCGGCCATCGAACGACCTATCGCCGGTAGGGATCTTTCCCTTTTGATCAGAGATTTTCATCTCTCTTTTAAAACCAATTTCTGGCTATCTTCTGATGTACCCAGAACGATCAATCATGATCTTGTGATCTTAGAGAGTTCCATTCCCTAAATTTTTCTTGATTTCTTGATTGGAATCTTAAGAACCGAAGGGCTTCTTCTCCAAGCTTCTATGCGAAGCTATCCCTTAGGCGGTTCACATCCTATTGAATGATAGCATGCGAAGCTAACCTTTGGAGTGTAACTGAAAAGGACCTTAATGCCCTTAAAATAATCTTTAGGCAATAATACCCTTCTGACGAAGTTAGCCCTTGGGGCTTTGTCACATTCTGTTGTTCGAGGCCAAGTTTCCAGAGCGAAGCTAACACTTGGATATTTTCCTGCATCCTGCCTTCGTGTGGAATGCGGAGTTACGCTGTAGCTGCGAAGCTAAGCTTTCGTGCGAAGCTATCATTAGGCCAGCTTCGCTCGAAGAGCAAGGCTATGCCTTAACAAAAGTTATATTTTTGTTTTAGCCTTTGTTTGGCTGATGAACTAATCATATTTTTTTCTTTGTTCTTGCAGTGCACTACACTCCTGGTCCTTTGAACAGTCTCTTTGGCACAGCCAGAGGGTTAGATGGCAATGTCAGCTTGCAATTTCAAGGGCAAGCTTCGCTGTTCAGCGAGTGAAGCTCTCCTACTCGGGATACACTTATTCATGGTGGGGATCAACGCACCATGAAGAGCATCTTAACTACTGCTCCCCTTGAAGATTCTGATCGTCGAATCTATCAGAAGCCCGGTTTCATGTTCGGAGATGCAGCGCCAGACCCTGATCGCCAGCTGCTAGCCGAAGAGGGGCAGTGGATTTTCAAATTAGATGGTGAGAAGTTCTATCTCCCGCCTAGCAAGCGACATTTTCCCTTATCCTTTCAATGCGTGACGAGGGCTCGGAAGATACAGTGGCAAGTGAGTCGGACTACTGAATCCGTTCACGTAGGGAAGTTGATAATTCCCTCACCCGGTTACACAAGAGTGGGGCCTTCTCACTGCATAATGGGTCTCCACCCTGAAAATGTACTGTCAGACATCCCAGTGGGAGAAAATCCTGCGGTGGCTCAGACCTTTGGGAATCAATTCTTTAAGATTCGTGACAACTATCCAGCCACTGATTTCAGGACTCCAGGGTGGATTCACCCTCTGAAGAAATGGTGGAGGGATTTGACTCTATATGTCCTTGCTCATTTTGAGGAGGATCTAGAGAGGTTGGGGCTTTATGAGGCCGTCAGGGCGACCTGTTATGGCATTCAGATGAGCGTAGCGAACTTCTATGCTATCTTTGAGTTATACTGCCCAGCTACAGGAACCTTCTTCACCCTTGTTGGCGAATTGGGTATGGCTCTATACGAGATGTGGGAAGTCTCTGCTCTGCCTTTGGGATCTCTCCCATATGAAGAATATTTCCCGTGCGAGGCGGAATTGGCACTTCTGGAGAAGCAGGAGCCCGCCTTCTTTGAGACCTATCAGGAGTTGATGTGCCACTTGTACATTTGCTCCAGCATGCATGGGAGCTATAAGGGAGCTTCATGCAGTTTGAAGAGCTGGGGAAACTATTTGTTCCCTGACATGGAGAATACTCCTGAAGCAGCTCATTGTGGAGTTGCTGATGAAGACATCTTTCGCTGGATGCAAGAGCATTCTCAAGGGGATCTAATTCTGGAAGAAGATGACGGCCCCTATGAGAAAGGCGATATTCTTCGGAGTTTCCATCACCAGACTCGTCGACCGACGTCTCGGAAGGCACTTCTGGCTGGTTTCTTGACAGTCTGGTTGAAGAGATGTGTGGTGCCATCTTCATCGGGCGATGTTATTCATCCCACTGTCTTGTTGCCTGCCGTTCGTCTAGTCCATGGTCATTCCCTTGGACTCCTTTCAGCCATGGTGCTGTATTCAAAGAGGCCTTCGCGCATTGACGAAGGCTTTCTGTAGGCCACCAACGACGAAGCGGGGAAAGGGACTATTTTACCCTGCGATGGACCAAACCCCAGAATAGGTCTGCCCTATACTTATTTGATGGTGTGGTTCGCCCTTCATTGTCCTTCCATGATCCAAGCAGGAGAGGAACCCCCAGAAGGTGTTGGAATGGCGCTTCTCCGTCGATTCGAGGGATGTTCATGGTTGAAGACTTACGTGGCAGCGGTTCGTAAGCTACTCTGCCGCCATGATATCTATAACCTTTTCCGCTGCTTCCCCTACATTCGCGATGCGGGCTATGGTGAAGAATTCAAGGATGTGGGAGAAGGGCAGACGTCATTGAGTCGGGGAATCTTTGAGTTGCTAGTTAGCATTCGGCCCTCACATTTGTTGTACAGGAGCGGGGACACTTGTTACTTGGAGCCCTATGTTTCAAGTCAGTTTGCCCATCAGTTTGGGTATGACCAACTGTATGTGGGTAACCCAAACAGTAGTTTGGCCTTCATGGGGAGCCTCATTGATGGAGCTCGTGCCTGGCGGCTCTTCATTGCTGGCCGTACCGAAGCACGGCTGTGCATGCCGCTAAGAACTCTGAACCTTCTGATGACCCTGGGATTCTGCCAGTGGATAGGACCTCAAACTCCACACCCACCAGATTTTCTATTAATTCTTCTGGTGTGAAGTTAATTTCTCAGCGGCTGAAGCGAAAGGTCTCTGAAAAAAATGAGGGTAAAAGGGTCTGCATCCCAGGCCTCGGGGAATTCATTGCCATTGATGACAGCAAAGCCTCAGATGCAGGAAGTCCTCACTTCGAGGCGGATACAGGTGCTGAGACTCCAACAGCAGCTTCTGGCAGGGTAGGCACGGCCCTCGTAGAACAGGTCGACGTTGAAGAAGTGGAGGAAGAAGATCCCGACGTCCACTTTAAACAAAAACGGGAGGGTGGATCTCATAAGTAGAGGGTAGTAAAGAAGCCTCGTCGCTACACTCCTACGGTTGTTACAGAGGGTGAATTATCTGCAGCGCCTTCTCCTCCTGCCCCATTAGCAACTAAATTGTTGGTTCCTAAACCGATTACTGGTAAAGCCGCTCCGGACCCGGGTAAAATCAGCTTCGCTCTTGTAATATACTTCTTATGTGTTCCAGAAAGCTCATTATTTACTTTATGATTCAGGAACTGAGGCGACGAAAAGCCCGAGATCTGAAGCTGTCGGAGAACAAGGGGAGCATTATGATCCCTTGTTTACTTACAAGGAGGGCGATGAGGCTGGCTATTTCGCCGTCTCAGAAGAGTCCAGGGATGATGCGGCTGATGTAGGTCCTTCGGGCGCTGGGACTTCGAAAGGGAGTCCTGAAACTTCTAGCTCCTTTGGGTGGACCATGGAGGGTTCGGCAAGTGAAGGTGGGCTGGCCATTCGTGTTGATTCCGCTAAAGATTTTTCAATGGAGCCCGCAAGGACTGATGCAGCCGTCAAGACGATTGAGGCGACATCATCTTTTGGTATTATTTTGACCTTTTAACTCTTGCAATTTGTTATGCCTTGCCTAAACAAAGTCTTGTTGTAGGTGTTCCGCCTCTGGGTGCATCAACTTCAAGAGAGCCAACCAACATTCCTGAGGGAACCAGGGGTGAAGTACTTCGACCGCATTGGATGCTACTGACTTGGATGCTTTGTATGGCGACCTGCCCTTTTATCAGCCTGAACCGGCTAGAGGAACTGAAATTGAGGGGACGGTAGTCATAGAACCAATCTCACTTCCAATTATATCGGTGAGTGAGATGCCATTGGTTTCACCAGCGTCGCCTATCTTGCCAGGCGCAGAGCTGAGGGTGATTACCAGTCCTTCTTCTCCAACACTGGTGGTTGAGCCTGCTCTCCCAGAAATAGTCACTAGTCCGACCTCGGTTGTGGCTAGTGTACTAGTTTCAATGAGGACTCCTCCAAAATCACTGACGACCTCTCATGTTGCTGCAGCCAGTGCTTCTATTATTCCTTCCACGGTAGTGTCAATAAAGCCGGCGGAAACTCTGTCTTCAGAGGCTGCTCGTCTGCCAGGAGTGATTGAGGCCGAGAATGAATTTGTGGCTGAGCTAGTTGATAGCTTTTATAAGAGCTTGAAGCGATCCATTGTTTTGATCTTGAAAGGCTCGACTACCTCATTTTCTGCTTTAAAGGTGGTCCTCTCCCGAAGCATTGACAGTATTCGAGACTTTGAAGGGGATGACCAGGCCGCTGCATTGGAACTTCTGGTGGACCAGCTTGAGAGGGATGTAGACGAATGGCGTCATCTTAACCATTCGGACCTGGAGTCTTCGGTTAACGAGCAGCTTGCGCACCTTATTGCTCAAATGCATGAAGCTCATCTTGCCGCTAAGGAAGCTGCTAAGGCCATTTCTTCTGATTTGAAATCCTTGAAGACAAGGAAAGTAGAGCTCGGGGATACCATAGACGCTTCTAGCAGTGCTCTTCTTGACGCTGAGGGCAAAATTGAAAAGGCTAAGGAGATGATCAGGAAGGCTAATCTTCTTTTATCCAAGGCTGAACCATTGCGTTTTGAAGAGACTACCCGACTTGAGCAACTTAAGGCTCAGAGTGACGAACTCTTGCGACAAGAGCTAACTCAGAGGGCAACCTTGGTTGAAGTTGAAACTCGCTTAGCCCAAACAGCGAGCTTTAATGAGGCCGAGTTGAGGTCGTAGGTCTTGTCAGGGTTGCTGATGATAGGAAGACAAGACTGGCCATTTTTGAAGGACGGATTAAATCTTATGAAGCACCATCATAGCTTGTAATATGTGCCTTCATGTATCCCTCTTTTTAGAATCAATGAAAAGTGATTTTATTTTGACTCCCCTGTTGTATTTTCGACTTGTTTTATCCTTTGAATTGTCGCTTTCAAGTTGTATTACAGCCATTTGAGAAAATATTCCTTACTGGACTGAATAATGAGACTTGGCTATCTGCCGGTTCAGAGGTCGTAATGACGTAACCGATTGAGAAGCCGCCAAGCTCAAAGTAGTCCTTGTCGAATTTGTTGGCCCAAAGGCCATTAGCCCTATATCTTGATGGATATTTTGATGATAACAAACCATATCTAGTTATATATTTAACAAGTTTTGTTTAAAAGAATTTCAGGTTAAATAGGTTGATTTGACGGCTCCACAATCAAGACTCACAAGTTTGGAGTTCGCCAAAAGATTTGCATTCCCAAGCCAAGCACAATAGGAAGCTTCGGAATCAAGATCTTAAAGAAAAGACCAAGTCAAGATCAAGACTATGAAGAAATTCTAAGATTTGTAATTTTATCTTTATTTTAGATATTTTGTCAAAACCTAGATGTTAGAAGTAGAGTTATGGGATTACCACCTACACACACATTTTATTTTGGTTCATGACTTCAAAAAGGATTTTTAATTTCTATTTAGAGTTAACATGTTTAGATTAAGTTTTTGGAAAATAGTTTAAGTTTTTTTTTTTGGAAAAACATTTATTTGGAAAAACATGTTTTATCAAAGAAGTTTTTATAAAAATGTTTCAAACTTGTTAGAGTAGTGACATAGGCTCACACTCTAAGTTTTACAAGATACAAAAACTTCAAATCCAAAATCTATTCCAAAACCCCAACTTTCAGGTTTCTGGAAGTTCTGATTTTTCAGAACTGACAGAAACAGGTCGACCGTCCCGGTCGATCGATGCGCACAATCTGTGCATGTGCGTGTCAGTCGACCGCCCCGGTCGACCGATAACTGTGCAGTGCTCTCGGGTGGATTGGGTCGACCGGGCGGTCGACCGCTGATCCCCAACGGTCAGATTTTTGACCGTTGGCGGTCGACCGGCCGGTCGACCGACTACTGTCAGATTTTCTGACAGACTCCAACAGCTATATTTTCTGACTGTTTTTCTTTTGGGATTTAATCCCAACGAATCTCTGAAGCTGTTTTTGACCCCTATATATAGGAGGTCACTTCAACATGATACAAAAATAATCAAGAACATTTTTACAAGAGATTTTCAAAAGATTTACAAGTTTTCAAAAGGCTTTCATTTAGAAAAGTTTTTCTCTCCAAAAGCCCTAAATTTCTAGACACCCATTTGAAGTCTTTACCTCTACTTCTCTCTAGCTTTTGCACTACACAATCACATAATTCCTCATCTACATATTGGTTCTAGGATTGTGCAAGTGAGCGAATTTTTGATCAAGTGTGATCATTTTCTTATTGAGTGAAGTTGTAGAGGCATCGGCCTCAAGCGAGCTAGTGTGCTCCGGGTGGTGTTGCGGCATCACGAGAGATAGGACAAGTGTGTCCTTGTATTGGTGATCCAGTGGGATCTTCGATAGTGGAAATCCTTCAAGTGTGAAGGCGGGGACGTAGAGCGTGGCTCGAACCTCGAAAACATATCTGCGTGTTTGCGTTTGCTCAAATCTCTCTAAACTCTAAACTCCTTAATTCTTGCACTATTGATTGCTTCTTTTATTGCAAGTCTTTTATTTGAGCTAATTGTGATAGTTGATTTTTAAATTCCGCATTTGTGCCATTTACATATAGCCATCACCTATTCACCCCCCCTCTAGGTGATTTCAATTGGTATCAGAGCCTAACCCTAGTATTTGGTTTAACCACCTTAGGGAGATCCTTGTTATTGGCTATACTATTTGTTGCATTCTTCATATTTTGTGCATTCTACTATTCATCTATGGCCTCACTTGATTTTTCTAGCATCAAGTCCCCACCTATATTTGATGGCTTGAACTTCCCTATTTGGAAGGTCAAGATGAACCTCTTCCTTAAGTCCCTAGGAGTTAGGGTAACTAGGGCCATAACTAAAGAATTTATAGAACCTCTCACCGATGAGAGATCATGGTCCGAGGACACTACAAAGGACTATGAGGCTAATGCTAGGGCTCAATATGCTTTAACCCAAGCCCTTAATGAAGATGACCTCTCACGCATTATTAACTGTAAATCTGCATATGAAGTATGGAATGTGTTAATTGTGATTCATGAGGGAACGTCACAAGTCAAGAGATCCAAGATTAACTTGCTTCGTTCTCAATATGAGAACTTTTATATGCTTGAAAGTGAGAGTATTGATGACATGCTCACTCGTTTCACCAAGATCACTAATGCTTTATCTTCTTTAGGTGACACGATCGACAATGACCAAAAGATTCGCAAGGTCATTAGAGCTCTTCCCAAAGCTTGGGAAGTCAAGGCAACTACTCTCAAAGAGCTTAACGATCGGGAGGAGATGGACTTCTCCGGCTTCATCGGTAATCTCAAAACCCATGAGATGGAGATGAAGGTAAGAGAAGAAAGGGAGGCAGCCAAGAAGAAAACAATCGCCTTCAAAGCCACTCCAACCACTATTGAAGAGGACGACTCATCGGAGGATTGCGATGAGGACTTTGCCATGCTTATCCGGAAGGTAGGCAAAATATTTTACAGGAAAGGAAGGCAAAGCAACTTCCGAAGAGGGAAACCCCAAGGAAGGTTTGAAAAGAAGAGAGAAGAACCAGGTCCTTACTTCTATTGCAAAAAGATCGGACATCTCATAGCGGATTGCCCCGCTCTCCAAGCTACTACCTCCAAGCATGTACCAAGGAAGAAGAAGGCTATGGTAGCCACATGGGATGATACGGAGTCAGAATCCGAAGAGGAGCACGACGCCGCTCATATGTGCTTCATGGCACAAGGTGAGGATGCTTCTAAGGTAACACTTGATAACACTTTAGAAGATGATGATCTTACAATGGATGAACTTGCACATTTTTTCGAAGAGTTACAACATAGATATGAGATTTCACAATCTCATAATAAAAAATTGAAAAAGGAAAATGATATTTTAAAGAACAAACTTGATACTTGTCTTAGTGAGAAGAATGTTTTATCTATTGCTTTTGAAAAATTGAAAAATGACTTTGAAAAATATAAATTGGCTAATAAAGGAAAAACCCCATGGTTTCTTGTAATAAAAATGTATTTGTAGAGATTCAAAAACGGGTTGAAGTGTTAGACTCTACTCTTAAAATTTATGCTTTTGATTTAAAGAAAATTGCATCTAGGTTTCCTAAGGGAGTAACCCAAGGGAAACACACTCACCATGCTCATGCACGGAAACATGCACACACACATAAACATGCATACATGTATGGTAGTGGTAGAATTTACATTTGCACGCATTGTGGCCGCAAAGGCCATTTAGAAAAGTTTTGTTTTGCTAAAAATAATGTGCATAATAAATTTGTTTGGGTTCGTCCCGGTGCTAACCCAAAAGGATCCAAAAAGATATGGGTACCAAAAGACCCACCAATTTTAGATGAAACAGGTGGATCTTCTTCCTCCAAGACTTAGGGGGAAACGGTACCCGGGTGGTGGATGCAACTAAAGCTCAAAGAACACATCGCGTTTGCATCGCTATCTTGGAGGCACCTATTTTGGAGATTGCCCTTGCTTAGTAACCTCTCCATTTAAAAGTTTTTAATTTGGTAATATATATATACACATGTATAGGAGTGTTAGTTACTTTTATGCTTCATTGATATATCTTTGTGTAAACTTACATTTCTATCATGTTTGTGTATATGCCATGTCTTAATATCTTTTATACCATGTCCATTGTATGTCCACATATCTAGCTTTGATGATATATCTATATTAATTGTATTTTCAAAACTAAGAAATAACTTTTGTAAAATTTCATATTTGAACAAATATCTTAGAGATGGCAATTGCGCACCTCAACTCATTCAAGAGGAATCAAGAGGATGAAGTTCAGAACCCGTCACCGGGTATTCGGCTTCAACATCTCTATAAAAAAAAAAACTTTGCTTTTGTATGAAAATTAAATAAAATGTCTTGTATGTAACTTTGGTTGATAAGTTAACTTAATAAAGATTAAAACATGCTGTTTGTATAATTATATCATCCTTGTATTTAATTAAAATTTTATTTTAAATTTTTCCTTCTGGCCGATGCTGCAGAACTGAATTTCAGGCAAAGATGGTCGACCGACTCTAGGTCACGGTTGACCGACTTCGCTTGAAATAAATTGAATTTATTTCTGTTCTGGTAACGGTCGACCGACCTTAGATCCGGTCGACCGCTGCAAGACTGCAGAGCTCTCGGGATTCTTGGGTCGACCGACCGGTCGACCGCTCTGAGATTACAGAGCTCTCGGGTTTTATCGGTCGACCGACCGGTCGACCGTTCATCGTATTCAGCCCTAAAACTGCTATTTATTTGACTTTTTCTCTCTCTCTCACACTCTCACAACCGACGAACCCATCTCCCCTCCTCTCCAAATTTTTCCTATCTCTCTAATCTCTCAATCTTTTTCAAATTCCTTCCAAACCCACTTCTAATTCCATCTACTAGTGCTGGATCTTCAATTTCAGGTCTTCCCATCCGCAGAATTCGAAGAATTTCAGGTTTTCTCTGATTAGGGTTTTGTTCTTCATCTTTCAGGTAAAAATTTGTTTTTTTCTACTGTTCATAATATCTAGCTTTAGGATTATCTTCTATTTGTCAAAATTTTAGGTTTCTAAGCTCTCTAGATCAAGCCCTAACTTATTTGACCTAAAATCATATTTTTCCTTCAAAAACATGTCTACATCTAAAAGGACTAGGACTGAGAAAGGCAAATCAGTAGCTCATACTTCTTCCCACACTCCAAAACCTAAAAGAACTTTCATAAATGAGGATGCTGAAAATCGTTTTATCAATCTTTCCAAGAGGAACATCATTTCAGGGAGATATGTAGTAATTCAAGACTTTGAACATCTTGATATCCCCCGCATTTTGCAGAACAACTCCTTAAACAAGTTCTTAACCATTAAAGAACAAGTTTATACATCCCTCATGCCTTATTTCTATGCCAATTATTCTTTTGATGGAAACTGTATCTTCACTAGAGTCCTAGGCAGGGACATTGACCTAAGCATTGGTCAGTTCGCTGATATCCTACATCTCTCCCCTGGTGGAGCTGATGTATATTCATCTGACCTTCATGATTTTGGATTTCCGGACGGTGAGTCTGCACTCACCGCATCCACCTTGATTCACGGGGATGACAACCCCGGCTTGGTCAGGAACGAAGTTGTGAACAGGTTCACTCTCACTTCCCAAGTCCTAGCCAAGATTATTTTTTATAACATTGTCCCTAAATCTGGTGAATATAGCCATGCTAGGGGTCCTGTGCCTTTGATTATCTATTGCTTTTTGCGAGGCATTAAGATCAATATTCCCCGTCTCATTGCTTCCCACATGGCATCCGACCAGATTCGCATGTCCGGTAGGGGTTTACCCTATGGCATGCTTATCACCCGTCTTCTCAAAACTCTAGGGTTCGATCTTTCTTCTGAGACTTCTAATGATCCTCAAATAGACATTGACGGCATTCTCCTGAAGAGGATGGAAGCCCAGTTGCGTCGTCACGCTCCTGAGCAACCTCCTGTTCCTCCTGCTGCTCTAGGATCTTCCTCGGCCTCAGGGACATCATCTGCTTCTGCCCCTGTTTTACCTCCAGACCTTCAGGCTCTTATCTCCTCAGAGGTACGCTCTCAATTCGAGGCACACCAGGCCTGGATTGAGCAGCATGATGCAGCGCTTCGTGCAGAGATGGACGCACGATTCCAGCGCGAGGCAGATTCTCGTGCGGAGATGGACTCGCAGATACGAGGAATTCGTAACGATATGTCCTATTTTGCTGACTCCATGAGATTCATGGATACGCAATTTGAGGCACTCTTTACAAAATTCGACATGTTTATTCCTGATCCCACTTCCATTGCTCGTCCCCTTCCCTCCACCGGTCCTCCATTTCCTACCAGAGCTCCTTCTTCTGTTCCCCCACCTCGGCCAAAGGTGATCGGCGTTGATCCAGAGGAGGCAGCTTCTGTGGAGAGCTCATCAGAGGACGGCGAAGATGATGGCGACGATGAGGGCGACGATGCTGGCCGTGCCAAGTGATGAGAGTGACCTCCCCTTTATTTTGATGATGTCAAAAAGGGGGAGAGTTATTTGTTGAGAGACACTTTTTGATGTACTTGACTTATATTTCCTTTTGATGTACTTGACTTATATTTTGTGATTGGACATGTATTTGGTGTGGACATCTACTTGTTTATGTTATCATGTGTATTATCACTTTCTTTTATAAACATGTGTTTTCATTTCTTTTATTTCATGAGAATTTGTTGGCATGGACATGTGTATTATCACTAGATTGTTATCATTTGCAACATTTATCTATGCCTGAGTATGTTTTCTAGTATATGCATGTGTTGAGGGGGAGCTTCACTTGAAGTCTCCACCCAAAATATTTGAGATAACTAAATATGTTTTGTCATCATCAAAAAGGGGGAGATTGTTGGCCCAAAGGCCATTAGCCCTATATCTTGATGGATATTTTGATGATAACAAACCATATCTAGTTATATATTTAACAAGTTTTGTTTAAAAGAATTTCAGGTTAAATAGGTTGATTTGACAGCTCCACAATCAAGACTCACAAGTTTGGAGTTCGCCAAAAGATTTGCATTCCCAAGCCAAGCACAATAGGAAGCTTCGGAATCAAGATCTTAAAGAAAAGACCAAGTCAAGATCAAGACTATGAAGAAATTCCAAGATTTGTAATTTTATCTTTATTTTAGATATTTTGTCAAAACCTAGATGTTAGAAGTAGAGTTATGGGATTACCACCTACACACACATTTTATTTTGGTTCATGACTTCAAAAAGGATTTTTAATTTCTATTTAGAGTTAACATGTTTAGATTAAGTTTTTGGAAAATAGTTTAAGTTTTTTTTTGGAAAACATTTATTTGGAAAAACATGTTTTATCAAAGAAGTTTTTATAAAATGTTTTTCAAACTTGTTAGAGTAGTGACATAGGCTCACACTCTAAGTTTTACAAGATACAAAAACTTCAAATCCAAAATCTATTCCAAAACCCCAACTTTCAGGTTTCTGGAAGTTCTGATTTTTCAGAACTGACAGAAACTGGTCGACCATCCCGGTCGACCGATGCGCACAATCTGTGCATGTGCGTGTTAGTCGACCGCCCCGGTCGACCGATAACTGTGCAGTGCTCTCGGGTGGATTGGGTCGACCGGGCGGTCGACCGCTGATACCCAACGGTCGGATTTTTGACCGTTGGCGGTCGACCGGCCGGTCGACCGACTACTGTCAGATTTTCTGACAGACTCCAACAGCTATATTTTCTGACTGTTTTTCTTTTGGGATTTAATCCCAACGAATCTCTGAAGCTGTTTTTGACCCCTATATATAGGAGGTCACTTCAACATGATACAAAAATAATCAAGAACATTTTTACAAGAGATTTTCAAAAGATTTACAAGTTTTCAAAAGGCTTTCATTTAGAAAAGTTTTTCTCTCCAAAGCCCTAAATTTCTAGACACCCATTTGAAGTCTTTACCTCTACTTCTCTCTAGCTTTTGCACTACACAATCCCATAATTCCTCATCTACATATTGGTTCTAGGATTGTACAAGTGAGCGAATTTTTGATCAAGTGTGATCATTTTCTTATTAAGTGAAGTTGTAGAGGCATCAGCCTCAAGCGAGCTAGTGTGCTCCGGGTGGTGTTGCGGCATCACGAGAGATAGGACAAGTGTGTCCTTGTATTGGTGATCCAGTGGGATCTTCGATAGTGAAAATCCTTCAAGTGTGAAGGCGGGGACGTAGAGCGTGGCTCGAACCTCGGAAACATATCTGCGTGTTTGCGTTTGCTCAAATCTCTCTAAACTCTAAACTCCTTAATTCTTGCACTATTGATTGCTTCTTTTATTACAAGTCTTTTATTTGAGCTAATTGTGATAGTTGATTTTTAAATTCCGCATTTGTGCCATTTACATATAGCCATCACCTATTCACCCCCCTCTAGGTGATTTCAGAATTGAAAGATGAGACTTGGCTATCTGCCGATTCAGAGGTCGCAATGACATAACCGATTGAGAAGCCACCAAGCTCAAAGTAGTAGTTCTTGTCAAACTGAAAGATGAGACTTGGCTATCTGCCAGTTCAGAGGTCGCAATGACGTAACCGATTGAGAAGCCACCAAGATCGAAGTAGTCCTTGTCGGACTGAAAGATAAGACTTGGCTATCTGTCGATTCAGAGGTCGCAATGACATAACCGATTGAGAAGCCACAAAGCTCAAAGTAGTAGTTCTTGTCGAACTGAAAGATGAGACTTGGCTATCTGCCAGTTCAGAGGTCATAATGACGTAACCGATTGAGAAGCCACCAAGCTCGAAGTAGTCCTTGTCGGACTGAAAGATGAGACTTGACTATCTGCCGGTTCAGAGGTCGCAATGACATAACCGATTGAGAAGCCACCAAACTCAAAATTCTGTCAAACGAGAAAATTACTGTCATAGGTTTAATGTTAACGTAACAGTGGAATGGATGCCAGAGGTGTAGTGTTAAACATAGCATGAAAAGGTCTCGTTCTCACGGGAAGAAACGAGGAAATCACTGTCATAGGTTTAGTGTTAACGTAACAGCGAAATGGATGCCAGAGGTTATACTATTAAACATAGTATGAAAGAGTCTCGTTCTCGCAGGGAGAAACGAGGAAATCGCTGTCATAGGTTTAGTGTTAACATAACAGCAAAATGGATGCCAGAGGTTATACTGTTAAACATAGTATGAAAGGGTCTCGTTCTCGCAGGGAGAAACGAGAAAATCACTGTCATAGGTTTAGTGTTAATGTAACAGCGAAATGGATGCCAGAGGTTATACTGTTAAACATAGCATAAAAGGGTCTCGTTCTCGCAGGGAGAAACGAGGAAATCATTGTCATAGGTTTAGTGTTAACGTAACAGCGAAATGGATGCCAGAGGTTATACTATTAAACATAGCATAAAGGGTCTCGTTCTCGCAGGGAGAAATGAGGAAATCACTGTCATAGGTTTAGTGTTAATGTAACAGCGAAATGGATGCCAGAGCTTATAATGTTAAACATAGCATGAAAGGGTCTCGTTCTCGCAGGGAGAAATGAGGAAATCACTGTTATAGGTTTAGTGTTAACGTAACAGCGAAATGGATGGAAAGATCTGTATATGTGGTCTTACCATTCCCTGGATGAGAATTGGTAAGCGATTTTGGAGAGGGAATCAAATGGGAACAGGTCCCTTAGGATTTTTAGCAAATCCTCAGCTGTCAACGGGTTTGATATGCCTTTACCAACTACCGTTTGAGTCGGGCTAGCCATGCTATTCCCCTCAGCATGATGAGTTGTCGAGGACTTATGTTGGGCTTAAAGGCCAACATTTTCCTCTATCCTTAACCGTTAAAGGTGTTGGATCATGTGGTTAGTGCATGTATAACCTTGATTCTTCTTTGAGATAACTAGTGTATGACCAGGTTCCTACTGGTTTATGGTTGTATGATCTCGTTTGGAGGAAGAGAGAGGCGCTCTTTCTGGGTACCTTGGATTTGAAGGTCTTAATCAGAGGTGTAATGTTAACTTGATCATAAGAAGGGTCCTTAATCAAGGATAATACTTCTTTAAGAACTTACCATTGATCGGCATCATGAGTAAATCACCCTCTGAAGTCATGAGGTGATATGCTCCGTTTGAATAGATTGTTTCTATTACAAACGGTCCTTCCCATTTAGGCTGAAATTTGCCTTTGGTTTTGCGAGTCATGATCATTGGTCATCTGACGGCTAAACCAAATCTCCTTTCTGGAAGACTCTTTTTTTGACCTTCTTATTGAAGGCTTTTGAGATTCGAGCTAGATACAACTCGATGTGTTGCTGAGCTTGTAGTTGCTTCTCATCTAGGGCTTCAAACTCTTGAAGACACAACCGATCATTGTCCTCTGATGTGATCTTAGTGCTCAGAGCAACTCGTAATGACGACATCTGAATTTTCAATAGTATGATTGCTTCACACCCGTACACTAAGGAAAAAGGCGTATTGCCTGTCGGGGTCCGAACTGTGATTTGGTAGGCCCAAAGACATTCACCAAGCTTTTCGTCCCAATCTTGCTTATTCGAGGAGACGAACTTTTTAAGTAACTTGATGATCGTTTTGTTGAATGCTTCTACCAAGTCATTAGCGGCGGGATTATAGGCAGTTGAAGCGACATTCTGAATTCGGTATTTATCGCAGAATCGATAGAATACCTGGCTTATGAACTGGGGACCGTTATCATGGATGATCCGCTTAGGGACACCAAATCGATGGATGACATGGTGTTTGATGAAATTGACCACGTTGGAAGTTTTGACTTCAACCAGTGGTATAACTTCTGCCCACTTTGAAAAGTAATCGGTTATTGCCAGGATAAACTGGTGTCCTTTTGTCGAAGAGGAGCTGATTGGCCCTACGACATCGATTCTCCATGCTTCAAATGGCCATGAAGCAACAGTTGGGTGGAGCAACTTTGGGGGCTGGTTATGAAGTCCGCATGAATTTGGCATGCTTTACACCTTCGTGCATATTGGATGGCATCGGCTATCATAGTTGGCCAATAATATCCAAACCTATGTAATCTGTCTTTAAGTTTTGGACCTGGCTAATGAGCTCCGCATATGCCGTCGTGTGCTTCTTTAAGCACTTGTTGTGCCTCTGAATTAGAAAGGCAACGGTGGAGGACACCGTCATATGAACGACGGTAAAGTGTCTTCAGAGTTGGATAATAGTAAAAACGGAGAGACCTTCGTCTGATAGATGCCGCTTCTTTAGAATTGTCTGGCAGCAGACCATGCAAAGCATAGTCGATGAGAGGAAATCGCCAATCTCTCGGCTCAAGATCCGTCGAGATATTATAGACCTCTCTGGTTCTTAACATATATTTAGAGCAGACAAGGTGTCGAGTCGCCACTGTAAGGTGATACTCGGTGTCGACTGGCAGGGCTAGTTTGTTGCTAATGCAGCAAGAGCATCCGCCTTAGTAGTCTGAGATCGAGATACGTGGCCGATGTAAAAGCCATCAAACAGATTAGTCAATTCGATGACTGTGTGATAAAAGGCACCAAATCCTCGTGACGGACCTCATATTCGCCTTTAACCTGATTGACAATCAGGTTTGAATCGCCGTAAGCTTCATGTAGCGTACCCCCATTCCGTGGGCGAGCTGAAGACCAATGAGTAGAGCATTATATTCCGCTACATTGTTGGAGCATGATTCCATCAGAGAGAATGCTCTAGGAAGGACGTGATTTTACGGGGAGATAAACACAACCCCCATGCCGGCAATGATCCTACCTTTAGGGCCTATTCGTGATGCTCCATCGAAGAACATCTGCCAAACTTCATCCTCTGAGGTTACATTAGACTCGAAGACTTCATCTGAAATATCTTCATGAGGTTTTGAGTGTTTCAGAACTGGATGAACAGTCAAGAACTCTGCAAGTACCTGGCCTTTAACCGCCTTTTGAGGGATAAAGATCATGTCGTATTGAGACAAAAGAAGCGCTCATTTAGCTAATCTTGAATTCAATGATCCTGGCTTCGTCATAAGAAGACTCAAAGGATTCACTCTGGAGATGACATGTATGGTTTGGCCGACCAAATAATGTCATGTCTTCTGAATGGCAAAGAGAAGAGCTAAGCACTCCTTCTCAATAGGATTATAGCGAGATTACTGTAGTTGAGGAGGATGGCCATAACTGTACGGTATTGCAACCCTAGATCTGGTGTTTTGGAAGACACCTTCTTCATGTACCAAGACTTCGCCCAAGCCTGGGCTATAATCTGGATCTGGAGAACTGGAGGGAGCAGCATGCGATGCTCGTCTGTCCTTATGTGGCTCTCGTCCCCTTCCGATCATATTAACGGATGTAGAGGAAAGATCTCGTGATATGCTCCTTTTGTAATGTTTCACCGGAGCTTGCACCGACAGTCGATCAAAAACTGATCGTCGGTCTGGAGGAGTGGCGGGGATCAGTCCTAGTCGGCAATAGACTGAATGGACTCTCACCAACTGACATCCCACTTGTTGACAACAGGAGGGAGAGTTTGGAAAGATTCTGACTTTTTCTTGCTTGTCAAGAATTCCCGCAAGTCGGACCCAGTTAGGCCCAAACAATCTAGCGCAGAGGCTCTGTTGGATCGCGCATGGGACGATGTCCTGCTCCTTTTATCACCGCAGAGGGGATTAGCACTGAATAGTGCTTCAGCTCTAGCTTCGCGGCTAAGAACCTTGGGAATACCCTTGATGTTGAAGCTGCATATGCACCATAGTTAACACTTAGGGACGATCCCTTAGCTCCGCTACAAAGCACGAGCTTAGCGCTTGATAGACTGGGGAGTGGAGCACGCTGTGGTGCTTTATCCGTTATGCTTCTACGAAGGCGATTAGCCTTAGATAGTGCTTTCGCTCTTAATTCGCAGCTAAAAGCTTTGGAAATGCCCTTGAGCGCTGAAGCTGCATAAGCAACGCTATCAGCACTTAGGGACAATCCCTTAGCTTCGCTGCGAAGAGCGGGCTTAGTGCTTGAAGAATTGGGGAACGAAGCACTCTGTGGTGCTTTGGTTCCAGCTTCGCGGCTATGAGCATGATGCGTATCCTGTGATACAGTAGCTTCGCTCATGAGAATGAGGCTAGCGCGAGGCGTTACCGCTCTGGAATTGGACGAAGGAATGGTCGCCGTTGTGACTTCACGGCTAGCAGCCTTGTTGGAGCAGGCAGGCATCTTGCCTTTTTCTTCGCGAGAGAGACGCACTTGTGGCGCAGCTACGCCTGAGGCTTTATACAGAGTGCTCTGCTTTGGCCTCCACATCTGCTTTGACAAGGGAGACATAGGTTTACAGGGAACCTGACCAGCCACACGCGAGGCTGAGGGGTGTCGACAGAATTCTGCTTCTGGTTTCTGTTCTGAGGCCTTGGCCATAGAGACCTTTCTATGCTTTCGTGCTTGAAGCATTAGACCACCCCCAGGGAGGACTACTTTAAAGTTTTCTTGGTCGAAGTGAATGACCAGGTTCTCGAAAGTGATAGGCTTGCACTGCAGGCCTGCTTCCTTGTTGCGCCAGAGGACCACAGTAGGCTCGCAGAGAGCCTCATCTGTCTCCGCAGAGACTTACTTTGAAGATTTAATCAGAGGGGCTCTGACTGAACTGGCTTTCCTGAATTCATAGATAGACCCGAAGGTCTGTTTGTCGCATTGTGACACTTGATTCTCAGTAGTGGAGAAATTGTTCTCCAGCGGAGTCACCATCTTGTTTTTCATTGATTTGCAAAGGGGAAAAACTTACAAAAAAGGGTCGAGGAGCTAAATTACAAGTATTCTAAAAAGATTACAAGTAGATCTCCTCTGAGATTCTAGAGAAGTGTGTCGATAGGAGTCTGGTCAGCGCGCGACCACTTTGTCCCTTTGACGATGCGATCGATAGGATTCCCGTCTCGCATGGTTCGGGGAATCGGAGAACAGAAGGTTGGTAGAACCCTCTTGTTACTTCTCAAAATCGCCTTGATTTAGGAATTCCTTCTCGCCTAGTTCCTGAGATTCCTTGAGAGAAAGATCTTAGAGTATCAGCACCCTGATTAGAGAAGCAATTCTCTGAATTCTCTGAATTCTTGGAAGCAAGAGAATAGATCTCTGTTTAGCCGCCTCTCTCTTTGCGCGTGTTTGTGCCTCTTCTCGTGGAGCGTGCCGCCCTCTCCTTGTGCCTCTGGTAGGCTATTTATAGGGAGAGCAAGGGTATAATTGTCCCTTGAAAATATGAAAACAGATTGAGTCAAATCTGTTCAAATCTAGAAAGTAGCCTTGCTGCTAGGCTAGGATCAGCTTCCGCGAAGCTAGAAGTAGCAGGTAGGTCGGTCTCCTGATCTGTTTTGATCCTTTCCATATAACGAAAGATCTCACTTGATCCTCTTACTCGTTTTAAGAGAGTCAAGAGATTATGGTAGGCAGCTGCCAAATTTGATCTCAGATTTGATCTTGAAGATTTGATCTCATTTGGAGATTCAATTGGTCAAAGATTGATCATGACGGACCCGCAGCGGAGCTGTCGCATCGAGCTCGCAGTGGTGCTGAAAAAAGTATCTGACGAAGTCAGAAGAAAGCTCTTCAGAGAAGCTAGATAACATCTGTGGCGAAGCTACCGAACATCCTTCTGCGCGGTTGCGTGTGGCTTCGAGCGAGCTAACTCTCTGTGGAGTTAACTGAGCACTTCAGGCGAAGCTGCAAGTTAGCTTCCTGATGGAGCTTTAAATGGCTCCAAGGCGAAGTTGGGCAATCTTAGCCTCTCAGGCGAGGCTATCCCTTTGGGCTCATGTGATGCTAAGTGTTGAGCTAACCTAGCATTTTAGACCTGCTGAGGTCTATTCAAAGACAATCTGGGCTCATTGTCTGCTTCACTGAATCAGTAGAGTTCAAGTTGCTGCTTTGTCCCTTGGAGATGGGTACAGAACTGGTCGACAGCTTGTCTATCACTTGTCTTTTGTAAATGTCAACAAGTTTAGACATTGTTCAGGCCAGTAAGAATCTTATCTTTTTTAAAGTGTCAACAACAACTACTTCATCATTTGGAATAGTTATCATGAGTATAACAATATGTTCTTTCTCAAATATGAAATCCTTATGTAGTTGACTCCCACTGTTCTGAATGTCCTTAATATATTTAGCATTTTTCGTCTCTATTATGTTCCTAGTGGAGAGACAGTAAAACCTAAAGCTTTATACCTCTCAGAATACCCTATGAATAAACCGCTGCCCTTGAGTCTAGCTTCTTCTCATATGGTATATATGACCGAGCTTCCGTTGGACAACTCCAAACATGTAGATGCCTACTATTGGGAGATTTCCCAGTGCATAAATCATATGGAGTTTTAGTTACATTTTGCTAGGTTCTCTATTAAGGAGGTAGACAACTGTCTTTAAGGCTTCACTTCAAAATGACTCTGGTAGAGTAGTGTGAGCTATCATACTCCTAATCATATTCTTTAGTGTGTGATTTCGTCTCTCAGTAACACCATTTTGACGAGGTGTCTCTAACATGGTGTACTAGGCTACGATATTACACTCTTTTAGAAAATTGGCAAAAAAATCTTGGACATCCACCTAATCCGTCGTATCTGCTATAATACTCACAACTGTGGTCAGATCTAACGGCTTTAATCTTTCTATTCTATTGATTGCAACTTACTTTTATAGATTTTAAACATGTCCACGGGGTTTCTCATGTATCAAGTATAGGTACCCATGATGAGAGTAACCATCTTTCAAAGTGATGAGGTATCTGTGGCCATTCAAGTAAGCTGTAGGGGATGGACATAAATATCTGTATATACTAAGTCTAAGACTCTTAAACTCCATTTAGCACCAAACTTCTTAATGTTTCTTTAATTATTGTTCGCTTTGTGCCTAGGCTATTCACATATAAAGATTCAAGATATGAAATATGAAGTTTCAATTTATATAGCCATCAATCAGATTTCTAGTACCATCAACTTTTAAATTTGAAAAGTAGACTAAGCATTTCATTACTAAAAGTGATAGTAAAACTAGATATGTCTAATAATGAAATAAAAATACGATTCCGCCTAAAAGGATGGTACATATAAAGTCTCATCCAAATTTAAAATAAAAATCAGAATCTAATTTAAGGTTACAAACTCTAACAGTTTCAACTGCAACTTTATTTTTATCACCCATGTACGAATCGCGCAGCTGGGCTGGGCTTCCTTTGGGTTGAAAGTTCCGTATTGAATCACTTATGTGAATTATCTATTCACCAAGTATGGGGTGACAATAAAACTAAATTAATTTCAGAACGAACATAAATATGATTATACCCTTTTCAATTAGTCATTTGTAATACTTTATGCAATCCTGCTTAAGGTGGCCTACTTTCTTGTAGAAAAAGCATGCAATGACCTTAGGCATCTTCTCCTGCACTTTTTTCATTTAGGACCAGCAACTGTAGTGGTGTTTATATTTCTCCTTTTATTTATACTTTTTCTTTTCTTATTAGAAGTGTTATCATGAATGCTAAGTGAGCACTTTCAGTCTTTTTTTATTTCAATCTCTCTTCTTTCCGGACACAGTGACTGATGAGCTCAATGAGAGTCCAATTTTCCCCTTGAGCATTATAAATAATCTTGAAAAAGATTATACTGTGTAAGAAAAGAGATCATAATGAAATGCACTAGAATCTCTTCAGAGAGTTTCAATTTCAGTACCTTTAGTTTAGAGATAAAATGGACATTTTCATAATATACTCTCTTATGTTTTTTTGTCATTGTAGCGCATATTTATGAGCTTGCTAAGATGCATGCTGGTCTCAACTTTATCTGATTCAATAAACCGGTTGGCTATTTCAGCTAAAACTTCTTAGCACTTATTTTATCAGGCATAGAACCCCTAATAGTTTTAGGAATAGAATATTTTATGACCAATAAACACATCCTATTTGACCTCTCCCACTTATCATTATTGACCTTTTCTTTAACTGAAATTTTGTCAGTGATAGTATGGGTCCATCAGTCCTTAAGGTATACTCTAGGTCCATGAATTCAGGAACGATCTTTTACGTAGTCTTACCACTTCTTAAAGTTTGTACCATTCAATTTAGACTACATAAGCAAATAATTTCTCATCAATTTAACATAAACACTACATTTAACAAAATTCTACTGTAATAACTATAAAAAATTGAATTTCAAAAAATGTAACCAGCTTAACCGATAGAGCTGTCAGCCAAACTTTCAGAACAAGTTGTATCTCTATATGCCAATATTGTACTGCCCAATATAAATACCCTAAAGTTTAGGTCTTATGTAAGAGAACATCATTCCTTTAGGCCGACTGTCCCTTTATAAGATTAGTCCCAAAGTTTAAGTGTCTATATTGATTATATAATATATGTAATGACCCGGCCATAATGACAACCTTTCTTTAGGCCGATTGTCACACGCGTGGGCCACACAAATCTACACATCTGGATTCTTATTCCGTCATCAGACTAGTTGATGAGGGTAATGCAATATGGGTCTATACTATGGCAACCTTCCTTTGGGCCGATTACCACACATCAAGGTTATCCCACTTACATTACCTACATCAAGTATCTAACGTCGTACATAATTCGACCAAATAATAGTCTTCCTTTGGGTCGGTTATTATCCAGGACATGAACATGTATATATCTTTATCTGTATGTTATCTATTATAGTAAACATCAATATTCATAATGCTAGAATAATATAAGTAATATAATAAATATTTATGAAGCGGAAGCATATAAGTGTACACATAACCATGATAAATAAAACTTCAATGTCTTTTTTATGTTAACTAATTATTGTTTTGTCATGTTTAGTGCCTGTAATATTGTAGTGATCGTCAAGAACTTCGAAACGACTGTTTGCATGTCCAAAACAGAAGTCAGATGGGCTCGTAACGGCTAATTGAATTTTCTATTGGCAAACTAGTCTGCAGTGCTTATCGGGTCTGAATCAGATCTGACCCGCAATGGTTAAGTTATGAGTTTTCTTAATCGATCGAGTCTAATAATAAAACCTGATTAGTTTAATATGAGATTAATTGAGATTAGATCTCTTTATTTGATTAGAATTATACCCAAAGTTCTCTTAAGAGAGTAGAATTTTATCTCAATTCTAAAACCCAAATCAATCTCAGTAATCTCAAATTTAATTTGAGGTTGATTAGAATTAGAGTTCTTTATTGGATCAAGGCCCTAATTCCAACCCGAATCAAACTTAATAACCCCAAATTAGAAAAAATCAAAAACCCCACTCAAAATTTTTTTTCCCCCAAAAGACCATGAAAGAATAATAATCAAACATTTGATTATTACATAATCCAAAGTGAAGTTGTTGTCCTCTTGCCTTGAGAAAAGACAAATATTTTTTTTCCCCTCGATCCACTTGCGCCCTTGCAGACCCTGCAGGCGCGCGTGCGGCCGCATACGCGCGGCCTACATGCAAGCATTGAGTTTTTTTTTTTTTTTTTTTTGATTTATTTCTAATTTCCGTTTTAGTTTAAAAAACAGAATTAAGAATAATAATAACACATAATAATTCAGAAAATATATACAATATTTAATATAATAATCTAAATTTAATTCAATTATTTGGGACACATAAAATAATTCTCTATTGATTTAAATAAAGAGAGTCATGATTTTAATAGATTGAAATCAAAAAGTTTTATTTTATATCCGGATGATCCGATAAAGAGGTGGCTCTGATACTAATTGTTGGATCTAATAATTATTTCAAATAAAATCCACGCATAAACTAAAAAACCTCTTTATCAAATAAAAAGAAAGAGGGTTTATGAATACCTGATTAATGCCGTGGGAGTTGAGGGAAGGGATTTTTCTCTCCAGGCACCAAGTTCTCTTCTTGATACTTAGAGGAGATGAGAGGCCTCTAAAAGAGAGATTAAGTGTGGAAAGGAAATCCTATCCGTGATATATATAGCATCAAGAAATTCTAATTCTACTCATCATAGATCTAGATCCTTAATTGATAACACGAGTTTCACACGTGTAGATGAGTTCAACATCTTAATTTAAATACACTCACCATTAGTCTTGATCAATTTTTTATTGGGTCTAACAACAAAGACTTATAGAGATGGATATATAAACCAATTAGACTTGTGTGAACTCAAATTAATTTAGACTCTGATCCAAATAAGTCTAACAAGTACATGAAAAATAAAAAGCAAGGAGAACTAAGAACAAAAGGAGGAAATGAGCGTTGATGGCTGCCATGCTTGAGAATTCAAAATGGATAGGATGGTTATTGTAATACCCATAGTTAGTAATACTGTATTTTGTTTTCCTGAAATATTTATTTTAATTTACAGATTACTTTTTCTAATCAACTTAATTTATTATTTTCTTTCTTGTGATTATTACTATTATTAAATATGGAAATTATTTAAGAGATAATAAATGGTATGTTAGCTTTAAATATTATTACCATTTTTAATTATCGACATTTTTAGTTACTTATTTCTATTAGTTTTATACTTACCATTATTATTATCAATAATTGTTAACTTAATTATTATTCCCATTATTTCATTAAGGTTATTATTATTATTTATTATTTTTAGTAAGAGTTATTGAATTTATTATTAGTACTATTTTGTATTTATTACTATTATGACTACTACTATTATTATGACTTGAATGTTTATATTTTTAGTAATAGCATTATTTCCTTTCCCTGTATCCTTGATTCTACCCATACCCGTTATCTATCCATACCCACTTCTATTCCTTGATTCCATAACCCATTACTCAATCCTCACCCAAACCCATTTAATCCTAACAACCCAACTCCTTATAATCTGAAACAAAATCCAAATCATATCTAGATCCTACCCGTTAATCCGAACACCCTTTACCCATTTGGATCCTAACCCGCTACCCGCAAAACCCAATACCCATTTACCCATCCTATATTATATTTCCTAATCCTAAACCTAACCCTAAAACTAATCCTACCACAGCCGCCTCCTTCCTCTCTGTGAACCAGCCGCCCAAGCACCGGGTTCTCCAGGCCCCTCCATGGCTATCCTTTCCTTTTCCCATGCTTTTTCGAGCTCCCAACCCCACCACCATCGACCTCGGGTCTACAGGCCATGAGGCATCTCCCATGCAAGCCACCCTTTCACCTCTATGTACAACCGAATCCATGCTGCCAACTCCTACGAAGCCCAGCTGCCGAGAACCCTATCTCCGGCGAGCCACGACACTACCATGCAACCTCTCGGAGCCCGTCACCTTGCAGAACACTCTCCTCCCTTTGCTATGTGAACTACTTCCCATGGGTGAGTCTTTATTCTCTTGATTTTTTAAATTCTTTTTGGGTCACTTCTTTGAATTGGTTGGATGCAACAAAAATAATAATAAATAAATAAATAAATAAATAAAATGAAAACAATTGTATCCATGTGAGGATTATTGACCTTGATGCGCCATCCGTTCATTAAAATCCCTAAGCGAAGCTTTGTCCTAAATAATAGAAATTGTTGCTGGAATCAGTAGTGGCTATTAGGCCATTGTTCTTGAATGAGAAATCTCTAGATCCTATGGTATAGTATTCTTTATAATGAGACACACCCTTGTTAGATTAGTGCAAGTGCTATTTAGTTTCATATCAATAACGTATGGTTATGTGAAATCAAATTAATTCCAGTCAATATCATGAATCATCTTGTTGGAAGGTTGTAATTATTAAGTGTACATTCTTGTCATTTGGCAGTTGTATAGATTTTTCATTTGTTATTGATTGGTCCTGAAGATCCGTCACAACTCTGTGCAACCTTAAAGATGTTTGATGAAATGCCAGATAGAAGCCAAGGTGAAGTAGTAGAGTCCGAAACTTTGATACTTAGTTCCTGTCTTAGGAATCAATGTGTTAAGACTTGAGAGGTCTCTTTAGGTTTAAATTTTTGCTTTCTTCTTTGTGGTTTTGGCTCTTCTTCCTGTTGCTTTATACTTACTTTTTACATTAATTTTATTCCTCCCTCATGAACTGCTTTGTTGCCAATTCTTTGCTTATGAAATCATTGTCTTTTAGATTTGATGACCATGACTTAGCGTAGATGTTGGTTTTAGGGCTAAAGCTGTTCAGTCCTCACTAATGCTCTAGGATATACTTGAGTGCTGCAGAGTTTGAGCGGTTTATTTTAGGGTAAAACAATATATATATATAATTTCATTTGGCTAGCAGCTGCATTTTAAAAAAAGAATTGTCCTGCCTCATATAATTTCTGTTTTTTTTTCCTTTTCTTTTCCCAAAAACAAATGTAGTAAGGCACTTTGACTAATATGTTAGTTAATAATAATTTCTGATAATAGTTCTCCAAACCTATGTTGTGAAATTGGTGCATGCATGCAAGTGCGTGTGCCTGGGTTAGCGTATGTATGTATGTATATAAGCTTATATACGTGTATGAGTGTGTGTGCGCGCGTGTGCATGTGTATACTTGTATACTTATGTACGTGGGTGCACACGTATGTCAGTGTGATCGGGAGTGTGTTAAGCGTTGATTATATTTATATGTATGTGTTGGTTGTGTGCTACAACATTTGGATTTGTTCGGTGAGATTCGAACCGTTGTAGGAGACCCGGACCCAATCCGGATTTGTGCTCGTTGTGGACCTGATACAATGGTGATTCGGAGACCGATCCATGGGTTGATCCGAAGATCAGTACCGGATCGTGCAGTGAAGACCAGACGATGATTCAGTTCCGAAATCGCGTCATTTCATGTGAGTGTTCCTTGTTTTCTTATTGAGTATTTTAATATTATTTTATATGAGTGCTTTTAACTGGTTCCTATATACGTTATTATGTTTAACAGTGTTCATGTTTAATTACTATTCATGCACGTTAATTATTGTTTATGTTCACACATTAAAGACAATGAATAAATGTAAAAAGATTATATTACCGATTCTAAATAAATATTATAATATAAGGATACCACTTAAGTGACCTCACTGATTGTACATAACATCTACCTGATAAACATACTGTCATATTACTGAAGTTACTGGGAAATGATTGTTTGACCGTAACCACGGTACAGCACTATTGTTCATCGTATATACGGTTACTATTACTGTTACTGTTACTGATATTGTTTACCGTGTATACGATCATTGTTACTGTATTGTACTGTTATCGTCACCATGTCGTCCTAGTACTCTAGATAATATGGACATTGACTGATTTAATTGAATTGAATAGATAATAATGTAAATTGACAACTTACACTGGGATTGGGGAAATTGATGGAGGAGACAGCGTCTGTATTTTGGGTGGACCTAGGATACAGGTTGCGCAGCCGAGATACGGTTCCACTGCAGGGTTTCGGGGGATGACTGACATCCCGTATTGTTCATATTGTCATTGATTGACATATTGTTGTTGTTATTGTTATTGACTACCTAGCGGTAGGATCTGGTTCAGCGCCAGGTGATTGGGCCGTGGTTCCGGGTATGTACGGAACCCACCTAAAGCATGGACAATGTCTCTTCCACTAATTTCAATAACTTAGGACGCTGATTGACACATGTAGTAGGCGTAGTATGGGATGCGTCTATTACAGGTGACAATTGGTGTTCGCTGACATAATAAATGATAATAAACTGTTATAATGTATTGTGACTGACTATATCACCTGATTGTATATATATATATATATCACTATAATAGACATATGATTATAACCAGGACCAGATGATTGTAACCAGGACCAGACTTATGACCAGACTTGGATGCCAACCTAGTGACATGTGATAGATTACACACCTTAACATTTATTGCATATTTACAGTTGTGCCATTTGTCTGCTACCTGTACTCATGTTTTTATTATATGTGTTACTGTTCAGTTATTTATTGTGTTATTTAGTCTTTCTATCTGCAGTTGTTCTTACTATTATATATGCACATGGTTTCTTCTGCATGAGCTATTTCCCCTTTACACACACACTCATTATGGTCGCGTTCTGACGACCCTGGATTTGCACGTCCAGATATTGGACGATTGTTTCTAATGTGCAGGTGTTCGATGAGACGGTACGCCTTGCGAGGAGCTTGGGTCCTCTCCCTTGATTCTGGTATACTTGCATTTTATTCTTGTTATTATTCTTTGTTTCCTATATATCACCTTTGACTTCCGTTCAGCTGTCATTTTCTTCCTGTTATTCATTGCTATCATGTGTAGTCTTATATGTATTATTGCAGTGGTCCTTGATTATTATAGTTCTGATTATAGCTTGTTCAGGTTACAATTTAGGCTTAGCGCATATACGTGGGGTATTTTCCTCGCGTATATGCGTCGCCATAACGTCTCCGTATCCTTAGGATCGGGGCATTACAGTTATCGTGCAAGGCCCCATTGAGAGGTTTTATATACAAGGAGAGAAGAAAATGCATAATTTACAAAGATTTTCTGATGCAAGAACAAAAGAGCATCACGCTCTCACATAATTCTGCCTTGATATGGTATGCCTTAAGCTACACAATGTAATTCAAAACGCGCCGTAATAAAAAATTTCCTCAGATTAAGAAGTATTTGTGTTTGCATTAACTGGAATATTCTTACTGTTTCCGATAGTGTCACCACTCTTATAAATAAAATCATGAAATTTATCGTTCGGATCAAATTTTAGATTTTCAATATAACCAAATAATTTCAATATTAAACAAATTTTAAATTTTACACATGATTAGCGGAGAGCAACACGACTCCCCGCAACAATGCCCTGCTCGGAAAAAACTCTAGGCCCTTGATTTGTGCCCCCCAATCCTGGTCGGCGGCCCGAAGATTTGCATGGCCAAAGCCGGCGAGGCCTTCATCGAGCTGGCCGGCACTCGTGGCTATTGTTGGATATTCTGCTTAACAAGAATCAATCTGACAACTAATCAAGATCACTGAGATATCAACAATCTAATTGGCCAGGTCGGCAAATATCAGGTGGGAGGTTTTCCGTTCAATAGAACGTTCCTTAATTTAAGAACCACCTTTCAATTTCCTTCCTTGGTTAAAGCACCAATTAGACTGAATCTAAGTCAGTATCGACTGAATCTAAGTCAGTCTCGATATACTGTAAAGTATATCCCCTGTATAAAGGACTTAATCCACTTATACAGTATTTAGAGTGAGGTACGCTTAGAGCGAATCTCCTTAAGACAATTACGTCCCCCGCACCGTGCTAACGGATAATGGACGCTGGTCTCCCAAGATACAACACTCTTTCACGGTATTTGGATAGCACTACCAAATCAACGTACGGTCGAACCTTAGTCAACCAGTACCTTCACAGGATCTTTGAAGCAGCGGTACGAGGACAAATTTCAAACGAATATTTGCCTTTACTCTTCTGGAGGAGCACCCACTGTTGAGGACGATGGAAGGTAGAAGAATATTTTTCTTCAGAAGTACCAGATTCAGACAACAATTCTTATAAAAGAATATGTTGAATTTTCTGATTCCTCTTTCAGAACAATTTTGCAGAATCTCCGTTGGAAGTCGCTTCGGAAACCGAGTTACTGATTTCCCACTTCCCGTTTGGAAGTCACTTCAGAACTCCCTTTTGGAAGTCACTTCACTTCAGAACTCTACTTTACAATTCAGAATGCAAAACTTAATTTGCAATTCAGAATTCAGAGAGAGAAGAGAAGATTGGTGTTGTTGTTGTGTGTTTTTCAATTGAGAATTGGAGCCCTTTATATAGCCTTCCAGGAGTGCCCAACAGGTTCGAACCAAACCAAAGGTCGCACCCTTTCGACCCAGCAGTCGTGTCTGTTGGCAGCCCAACAGTCGCAACTGTTGGCAGTCCAACTGACGCGGAGCGGACTATTGGCGGGCGGATTGGATCCGGAGCGGAGCGGGTCCGGTTCGGGTATGCTTGCAATCCATACCCGCGAGACCGATTCAAAAAGAACCAGGCCAGGTAGGGAACCCGAACCCAGACCCAGACCCAGACCCAGACCCGAGCGAAAACTCCAAGTACCCAAAGGGCACGCCCTTTGTTCTCAATTTTCTCTATTTATACACCATAGACTTCCATCCCATGACCAATGTGGGACTAAATGCTTGTAGCAACCTTTAGTCCCATTTGGCTTTGAATTAGGCAATCTTTGGACTTGAATATCTCATTCATTCGAAGTCGGAATTGAACATGTGAATATACCACGTTCATCACAAATGGAAGGAGAACACACTCCAACCATCATCCGGTTGATTTGATCAACGGATCTTGCCATAATTCAACTCGAAGATTCACCTTTATATTCTTCAATTCCAACAATCCCCCACAATGAATGGAGATTCAAGGAATAACACACAAAGAGACTGACTCTATTGTGAAAGGTACTTGAGAAAAGAAACTGCATAAGGATAGGTGAACTAGGTCTTGAACTTTCCATAGGGAAAGCTTGATCGGACTTACTGGCTAATCAGTGACTAGGTCTTGAACTGTTAGCCGTTAGTGTAAGCCAAGTCAACAAGCTTCACACAGTGACTTTCCAAATCAACTTTGGTTCTCTGTTGTGTCCGTTTTGGCCCTGGACATTCTTGGTTTCAGAGAGTATCTTTAGGGAATAAAAGCCTCCATAGAGATTCCCAAAGAGCCGACCCAACTCTATACTCACATAGGTGATGGACCTATTAAGAGTAGTCTACTCTACTCCACTTGTTTAGTAACAAGATATAGGCATCATTAAAAGCATTTAAGCTTATCCTTAATCCACTTGTAGAAAAGCACTTATGTGCACCTTAGAAATGGATTGGAGTCAAGCTCCCAAGTGCTTACTTGCTGAGTCAATCATAACTAGTTTTTCCTCTTGAACTTAGTCCGTGGGATCTCCAGTCGCTAAGTGAGGTTTCCATTAAGCTGACTCGGTAAGGTTAGGCTTTTAGACCCATTCCCCTCGATGCGCAGTTTATACGCTCTCCACTTAAACCTTTAGTAAGCGGATCCGCTAAATTATCCTTTGACGATACAAGTCAATAGAGATAATTCCATTTGAGAGCACTGCTTCACGGTTATGTCTACGACGAATATGTCTAGACTTACCGTTGTATAAAACATTTTGTGCCTAGATATAGCTGCTTGATTATCGCAGTGTATACATATAGCGGGCACTGGCTTTTGCCATAATGGTATATCTTCTAAGAATTGTCGAAGCCATTCTGCTTCTTCTCCAGCCTTATCTAAGGCTATGAATTCCGATTCCATAGTGGAACGGGCAATACATGTTTGCTTAGAAGATTTCCATGATACCGCTGCTCCTGCTAGAGTAAATACGTATCCGCTAGTTGATTTTGATTCCTCAGAATCTGCAATCCAATTAGCATCACTGTATCCTTCCAGTACAGGGATACTGTCCATATCTCAAGGCATATTCCTTGGTATGTGATACGTAACCCAATACTCGTAGTAGAGCGGTCCAGTGTAGATCACTAGGATTGCTAGTGTATCTACTTAACTTGCTTATAGCGTAAGCAATATCGGTCTAGTGCAATTCATTAAATACATTAGACTTCCGATAATCTGAGAATACTCCAACTGGCGTATTCCAGTTCCTGTATTCTTATGAAGGTGGACGTGTGGGAAAAAGGATTTGTATTCTCTTTTATCCCATGATCCTTGAATCTTTCTATCATCTTATCCACGTAGTGAGATTGAGATAGACTGATTCCATCTGGTGTTCTAGTAACTTTAATTCCTAAAATTACATCAGCAACCCCCAGATCCTTCATATCAAAACTGTTGGATAACATTCTTTTAGTGGACTTAATAATCTCAATATTAGTCCAAGTATCAACATGTCGTCTACATAAAGACAAACAATGATACATGCATCTCCAACTGTTTTCGTGTAAACACACTTATCGCATTCATTGATAGTGAATCCATCTTTGATCATGACACTATCAAATTTCTCATGCCATTGTTTTGGAGCCTGTTTTAAACCGTATAAGGATTTTACCAATTTACACACCTTGTGTTCTTGGCCCTTGACTTTAAATCTTTCAGGTTGCTCCATATATATCTCTTCACTTAATTCACCATTTAAGAATGCAGTCTTGACATCCATTTGATGGATATCTAAGTTGTGCAATACTGCAATCGCAATCAACATCCGTATGGACGTTATTCTTGTTACTGGTGAATAAGTATCGAAGTAGTCAAGTCCTTCTTTTTGTCGATAACCCTTGGCTACTAATCTAGCCTTGTACTTATCGATAGATCCATCGGGTTTTAATTTTCGTTTGAAAATCCACTTACACCTAATTGGTTTACTTCCAGGAGGCAAGTTTACCAATTCCCAAGTATGATTACTTAGTATGGATTCTATTTCGCTATTTATAGCTTCTTTCCACATTTGTGCTTCTGGGGTTGACATAGCCTCTTTGAATGTTTGAGGCTCGCTCTCAATAGCATATGCTATGAAATCTGGACCAAAAGATTTTGAGATTCTAGATCTCTGACTTCTTCTTGGTTCAGTTTCCGCATTAACAATTGGTTCCTCGGGGCTTTCGTCCCTGAACGCCATCTCGTGTGTTCTTTTCCCAGAAGTCTTATCTGCTTCCCGTTTGTACGGAAAGATATCTTCAAAGAACACAGCATCTCAAGATTCGATAATCATGTTTACATGAATATCTGGTATTTCTGATTTATGAACCATAAATCTGTAGGCACTACTATTCAAGGCATAGCCTATGAATACGCAGTCCATAGTTTTCGCTCCCAACTTAGTCTTTTTAGGTAATGGAGCTAGCACTTTTGCAAGGCACCCCCACATTTGAGGTAATGGTAGGAAGGTGTTCTTTCATGCCATAACTCGAATGGTATAAGACTAAGTTTCTTGTGGGGTACTCTATTTAGAATATAATTTGCAGTTAATAGAGCTTCCCCCCACAAGTTCTGCGGAGCTCCAGAACTTACGAGCATGGAATTAACCATCTCCTTCAAAGTTCTGTTCTTCCGTTCAGCAATTCCATTTTGCTGAGGAGTGTATGGTGCTGTAGTTTGATGGATTATACCAAAACTAGCACATAACTCACTAAAATCATTTGATTCATATTCTCCGCCTCTATCGGATTTTAGAATCTTGATTTTCTTGTTGAGTTGATTCTCAACTTCGGCTTATATGTTGTAAACATATTTATTGCCTCATCCTTACTGTTTAAAAGATACACATAACAGTATCTTGTACAGTCATCAATAAAAGTAATGAAATACTTTTTACCGCCTCTAGTTGGCATAAACTTCAAGTCACACAGATCGCTATGAATTAACCCTAAAGGTTCTGTATTTCGATCAATTGAGTGAAATGAATTTTTCGCCAACTTGGCCTCAACACAAATCTCACACTTGCGAATTTCTTCCAAGTTGAGTTTAGGAATATATCCCAGATTAGACAAGTTCTTCAAAGACTTGTAATTTACATGCCCTAATCTAACATGCCACAAATAGGAGACTCAAGCAAATAAACAGAAGAATTTTCTTTATTTATAAGCTTCGGTACAAATACATAGACTTTTTATCTACCACTGCAACATTGGCTTTAAAAAGTCCATCAACAAGATAACCATTTCCCACATACATCCCTCCCTTAGTAAGTACAAATTTATCAGATTCAAAAACCATTCTAAATCCTTTCTTACTAAGTATTGATCCGGAGATCAAATTCTTGCGGATGTCTGGAACATGAAGCACATCGTTAAGAGTAAGCTATTTCCCCGATGTCCACTTCAGGATGACCTTGCCCTTTCCTTCAACCTTTGAGACGGCTGAATTCCCCATGAATAGTTGCTCATCTTGCTCTAGTATTTGATATTCTGAGAATAACAATTTCTCAGAGCAGATGTGCCGAGTAGCCCAGTGTCTACCCACCAATCCTTATTGTTGGTTGTCAGATTTACTTCTGACACCACAGCTGAAAGGCTTGGAGACTCATGGTCGTCAATTTTTGCCTGTGGATGGCTTTTCTTGTTCTTTTTGAGAAGGCTGCGACATTCATTCGCCTTATGCCCTTCTTTGTTGCAGATAGCAGGTTCCCTTGAAGCGCATGTTCTTGCCTTCTTGGACCTTGCCCTTGTACCCCTGGGAAGTCTTCTTCCGCTTTAAGCCTTTGGAAGTAGACGTTTCCCCTTTGAGTCCTCGATCACATTGGCTTTTGCTTCGTAGGAGTTCTTACTGCTCCTTTTCTCGGTCTTTCTGTTGTCCTCCTCGATTCGAGCCTCACAATGAGATCCTCCAACTTCAACTCCTTTCGCTTTGTGCTTAAGGTAGTTCTTGAAATCTCTCCACGCAGGTGGGAGTTTCTCCACGATAGTAGCCACCTGAAAGGTTTCAGGTAGGATCATACCTTCAGCTTCTATCTCGTGCAAGATAAGTTGGAACTCTTGCACCTGACTGATGACCGTCTTGCTGTCCACCATTTTGTACTCCAGAAATCGTCCTACGACGAACTTCTTGGTACCAGCATCTTCAGTCTTGTACTTCTTGTCAAGACTGGCCCATAACTTCTTTGCCGTTGTTATAGGACTGTAGACATTGTAAAGAGAGTCATCCATTCCATTTAAAATATAATTTCGGCAAAGGAAGTCACATTGAGTCCATGCATCAGTTGCAGGCTCTGGTGGATTTTCCTCCAGGAATCTGGCCAGATGAAGAGTGGTCAAGTAGAAGAGCATCTTCTGTTGCCACCTCTTGAATTCTGTGCCATCAATTTTCCTGGCTTCTCCGCTTCGGTTAGGAGTGGAGTAGGCATCAATACTTGTAGCATGTTTGGTGCCTTGCTTGAGCTATCTTGATTAGTCTCAGACATCTTCTGCAAGTTCAAGCAGAACAGAAGTAAGAAACTTAATTGTCTTAAGATTGTTGGTATCCTGCTTAACAAAAATCAATCTGACAACTAATCAAGATCACTGAGATATCAACAATCTAATTGGCCAGGTTGGCAAATATCAGTGGGAGGTTTTCCGTTCAATAGAACGTTCCTTAATTTAAGAACCACCTTTCAATTTCCTTCCTTGGTTAAGCACCAATTAGACTGAATCCAAGTCAGTCTCGATATACTGTAAAGTATATCCCCTGTATAAAGGACTTAATCCACTTATACAGTATCACTTAGACTGAATCTAAGTCAATCTCGATATACTGTAAAGTATATCCCCTGTATAAAGGACTTAATCCACTTATACAGTATTTGAAGTGAGGTACGCTTAGAGCGAATCTCCTTAAGACATTACGTCCCCCGCACCGGTGCTAACGGGATAATGGACGCTGGTCTCCCAAGATACAACACTTCTTCACGGTATTTGGATAGCACTACCAAATCACCGTACGGTCGAACCGTAGTCAACCAGTGCCTTCACAGGATCGTTGAGCAGCGGTACAAGGACAAATTTCAAATGAATATTTGCCTTTACTCTTCTGGAGGAGCACCCACTGTTGAGGACGATGGAAGGTAGAGAATATCTTTCTTCAGAAGTACCAGATTCAGACAACAATTCTTATAAAAGATATATGTTGAATTTTCTGATTCCTCTTTCAGAACAATTTTGCAGAATCTCCGTTGGAAGTCGCTTCGGAAACCGAGTTACTGATTTCCCACTTCCCGTTTGGAAGTCACTTCGAACTCCCTTTTGGAAGTCACTTCACTTCAGAACTCTACTTTGCAATTCAGAATGCAAACTTAATTTGCAATTCAGAATTCAGAGAGAGAAGAGAAGATTGGTGTTGTTGTTTTTTACAATTGAGAATTGGAGCCCTTTATATAGCCTTCCAGGAGTGCCCAACAGGTTCGAACCCAAACCAAAGGTCGCACCTTTCGACCCAGCAGTCGTGTCTGTTGGCTGCCCAAAAGATGCACCTAACAGTCACAACTGTTGCAGTCCAACAGTTGCAACTGTTGTATTCCAACAGTCTTGGAGCGGGTTGGTTCGGATCCGGATACCCATACCCGATTCAAAAAGAACCAGGTCGGTAGGGAACCCGAACCCGAGCCCGAGCCCGGCCCGGCACCGGCTGGCCGGCCGCCGCCGCCCCGCCACCCGCGCGCGCGCGTATGTGCGGGCATAGATCCCTCCCATCTCGCGCGCGAAACTCCAAGTACCCCAAAGGGCACGCCCTATGTTCTCATTTTCTTTTATTTATACAACCAAAACTTCCATCCCACGGCCAATGTGGGACTAAATGCTTAAGCTACCTTTAGTCCCGTTTTGGCTTTGAATTAGGCAATCTTTGGACTTGAATATCTCATTCATTCGAGTCGGAATTGAACATGTGAATATACCATGTTCATCACAAATGGAAGGAGAACACACTCCAACCATCATCCGGTTGATTCGATCAACGGATCTCGTCATAATTCAACTCGAAGATTCACCTTTATATTCTTCAATTCCAACAACCTGTGACAAAAAACCTGAAGAGATATTAATGTCCACACTGCAGGGGTTGAAGAGATGCATGCATGCATTATTCGGGCCAAATGCTAACTCTCAGGCCTTTGCTGTGGTTGTGGTTTGCAGGCTGGCTTTCACGACCTGAAAGAGACAGTGATGGCGTGCTTCTTCGCCGTCACAACCCCGGGGGGATCGTCGTCGGGCTGGCGACATCGTCGTTGTATGATCCCGAGAGCCTGACTGCTATCGTGGTGCAGGGAGTTCTCGACTCCATCTCTGCAGGAATCTTGATTTACATGGCGCTCGTGGATTTGATAGCCACAGACTTTCTCGTCCGCGGCAGCAGCGGCAGTAGCATGCCCTTTCAAGTAAGCTCGTATGTGGCTCTCTTTCTTGGAGCTGGGTCTATGTCTCTGTTGGCCATATGGGCATGATGCTTTGATGAGATTGATTGTGCTAAACATGTATTCTCTTCTTATTGAAACAAACTTATGTTATAATGTTCCAGTTATGTATTATTTTTAGGAAAAATGGGTGAGTTTCTCATCCTTTCTCCTTGCAGCAGAAAACCTGAAATAAGTATAATGCTTAATCAAGTCACATATTAAGACTTTCAATTGTCTCACGGTGTCAAAATCTACTGGCACGTTACAACCATAGTTGAAGCTAGCAAAGTAAGTGTAGATTGTAATTTTATAATTACTAAATCTCGACCCTAATATTGACTACATTTCGACTTTGATGGTGTTTTAATTTCCTTTTGCTTATTGAAAGTCCTTTTAAAGATAAATGATTATTCAAAGTACTTCTCACAAAATGAATTCAATGTAATTTGGACATTTTTTAGATACGGGGAATGGTATGGATAAGATAATTAGTTGGTTTAAAAAAAAAAAATTAGATAACAACAAATTGTTCAGTTAATTCTATATAATATAATTAGCTACAACCCCAATAAAAACATACGAGGAAAAAGAAACAGAGTGAATCTGAGGTAGCTAAAAATCCGTGGCACATCAGCCTTTATCAACATTTTGCAAAATTTTTCTCATAATCAGTTTCAAATTCACAAAAGTCCCAAGTTTTTTTTTTTCTATTTTTTATTTTTTTTCCCTCCGAAAATTAGCTAAAAAAATTTCTCTTCCCTTAAAAGCGCAAAAGAGTGTGAGTTTCCACCTTTGCCCCCGTGAGTCCAAAACAATGAATCTGGCCTCCGATCGCAACAGTCAACCACCCAATCACAGAATCCGAATTTATTACCAAAAAATCAAAAACTTCCCAAATTTTGAAAATAATAAATTATTAAGAAAGAGAGAATCATCCCGCCAGCAAACCCGCGACCAACGCAGATCCGCTAATATCTACCCACACCCACGCCCCTTTCCTCATTGCCATCTTCCCCCGTTCCGTTCAGTTCCCTTCCGTTGCAAAATTCCCTCGTTCTCCCTCCTTTCACTCCGTTCCGTTCCCCACCACATCAGCCAACTGTCGAGTTGTGCGCCAGCGTGATGTGTCATGGCCGTGGAGGGTTTTAAATGATAAATCACATTACCAATACAATCATAAGATATTCAAATCTATATTTCAATTAAATGCAAGATATGAATCAAACCCACAATAGTAATAGTGTAATAAAAGCACAATACAAATTCAATCAATTAATCACATAAGATTTTTTTTTCATTTTATGATGTCTTTTATAAAATTGCATATATTTTATTGCTATTCTTATTATGAAGTTTCTATTCTAATGTAGTCTAATTCTTCTTACAGGTTCACAATCAGGATTCAGAGGAAACAGAACATGAACGCAAAAAAAAGAATCTTGCAAAATTTGTAATGAAATTTGTAATGAATTATTAAATTTGTAAATTTGGTGATATAGTAAAATAATATCCCTCACTTACAACGGGTTTACTGCAGTCGCCAGCCGATCCCGATGTCTGCAATGTCAAGATGCATCCAATGATGATGTTCTTTCTTGTAAAAAATAAAATTGATAAAATTAATCACAAAAAAATATCTCAATGCAATCATAGTATCACTACAATATACAAGTATGAATAAAAGCATGTAAAGAAATGGAGAGAGGGACACGACCAGACAGAGAGATGGATAGAGGGACACAGCCAGAGAGAGAGCCGAGAGACAAAGAGAGATGGAGAGGGACACGACTAGATAAAAAGATAGCTCAGATTGGAAGCCACAGAAAGACGAAGGCAGAAAGAAGAGAGAGGAATAGAGAGAGATGGAGATAGGGAGAGAACGAAAGAGAGACAGAGGAATAAGAGAGACAGAGACATAGGATAAAGAAAGACAGAGGAACAAGAAGGAGACAGAGACAGAGTGAGAAGAGGAATAAAAGAGAAGAGAGAGAGCGAGAGAGCAGAAACACAGAGTGAGAAAGAAGAGAGAAGAGAGAGTGGGGAGACGGAGACAAAGAAGAGAGGGAGATCGAGACGCAGAGAAAAGACAGAGAGATGGAGCCAGGGAGAGACAGCGATAGAGAGAGAGAGAGAGAGAGAGAGAGAGAAAGTAGAGGGACAAAGAAAGAAAGAGGGACAGAGAGATGGAGCAAGAGAGACGACGAGAGAGAGAAAGAAAGAGGGACCAGAGAAAGAGAGAGTTAGAGACGCAGAGCTAGAGAAAGAGAGATTGTAATTTGTATAGCCAGAGAAGAGATTGGAGTGAATCAGATAAAAGAGAGACGGAGACAGAGTGAGATGGAGCCAGGAGAAGAGAGAGGTGGAAAGAGAGAAGAGAGAGGTGGAGTGAGAACCTGCACGGTGATGAAGGCGACGTCATGGTGGTGCAATGCTGAGAGAAGGTTCGCCGGTGCCCTAAATCAAACGAAAGGTGAGTTTTTCTCTCCCCCTTTTTCCTTATTTCTTTTTTTTTTTCCTTTTTATCCGTTATAAGTGGGTCAGGTCTGCCTGATTAATTGCGAGTTCTGACCCGACCCTCCAGGAGTATCAGAGGCGCTGCGAGGCGCGCGCCTCGCGTGAAGCGCGCGTGAGGCGAGGTCGGGTGCGCGCCTTCTCTCGTCGCGTGCTTGGCCGTCGCGACGGGGCGCTGGGCTGCGCTTCGCTGTGCCTTGCGCTTCAAGCGCGCGCCTCGTTGCGCCTCTGACATTATTGTCTCAAGTTTTCTTTCCGTGAACGTAGATCAAGTTTGGGCCGAACCACGTTAAATCCTTCTGTTCTTTCTTATTACTCTTTTGTTTAGGTATTGTTAGTTTGCTTTAAAATAGTTTTCTTTTGCAACTACTGATCATATTGTGAAGTTCTGCAAACGTCGATCCTGAGAGAGTGCAATTGGTATCGTAGAATATCAATTTCATTTCAACACTCTTATGCTATTTTCTTCCAATGTATTGTTAAGTTTCTACACGAGTTATGTGAATCATGAGGAGTTGCATGGGTTTTAAATATAATTTTCTTTAAAGTGTAGACTTCATATCCTCTTTTCTTGAGTTCAATTGCTTGGGCGTTGAATCAACCTTGTTAAACGAGGTAATAGCGTGCTATTGACCGATTCTTTCAATTTAGTCCAGGCTCATAAGCATTTCCTTCTATTGTATCTTCACAGAAGTTTGCACAAGTTGAATATCTCTGATTCTTTGGTCTTAGATTTCTTCTACACTATAATATCATTATTTAAGTCAGTAGAATCGGTAGAGTTCAATTTTTTCTCTAATGATTAATCGGTAAAGAGTAACACGGTGTGGAAGTCACACCATTATGTTAGGTGCCATCATTTGATTATTTAGGGCATTACACATGCTATTGCTAGCTATGTTCTGACTTCTGAATTGCTAACCATTTAATTTGAATTATTATCCTTGCCTCCACAAGCACTCAGTATGTTGGTTAAGCCTGATGGAAGATGAAAGCTATTATTTTATAGTCCATGATCACTAAGCATCCTGCTTGATGGCATCTTTAAGCAAGAAGGCGACTATGAATCGAGTATTGATGTAGTATCTACCTTGTACTGTACTTTTTCAGTGTTTTTTTATTTCTGAGGTGGAATTAATCTTGAAGTTAGCATGAAAGCCTATTTGGATGGGGAGCTTAGGGTTGGTGTTTGATCAAACAATTGCTTAATAGATGCCTCCCCTCCCAATGTGAAAATAGTGGTGCAAAGCTTCCAAAGAAAGGTGTGAAAGAATGAGGGTAGGTGGACAGGATGCACATTTGAAAATGGAAGATATCATATGTTTTTTCTATAGGCATTTGGCTAGATAGGCAAGTTACTTCATATGTGCAGCTTTGTAGATGGCTGGAGGGGAACTATGATGTGCAGAGCTGCAGGGATTTGTATGTTTTTCTAGAGGGCTGTGGTAATGCCAACCATTGGAAGACGTAGACGGTAGATCATGAGTGTCAATTCTTTGCCTTCAATAGGGCCTGGACATGAACTTTGATAGAGCAAGCCAAAAGTTACTTGGTTTGAAGCCATCAGATCTTTTGGCCGTGGGTCACCTAAATAGCAGATTGCATATTGAGAATATGCCTAGGAACCATCATTTCTTATGCTGAGATATGGCTGGAGCTTAGTTAAGAGCATGGTATACTTTACTTTTTCCCTTGTAATTATATCAACATGGCTGCCCATTATTAAATTATATCAAGATGTGATGACCTCTAGTAGTGTATTTACTGTTTTTTTTTTCTTATACACTGCATGTTACTTGATTTGGCACTGGATCTTGCTGCATTGCAATTCAGTTATTCTAATCAAAAGGCCAATGAAAGTTAATTGGATTGTTCATTAAAATATGCACACCTATATTATATATACAATCAGAGCAAACTAGAAGGTAGACATCCTAAGTTTTTCTTCCCACGAGGCCTCTCCATGCAACACAGAACCCGATTGAATTCTCAGCTTCACTTAATCTGCATGTCTTTTCTTTACTGTGTATCACATGTCATTGATTGTCAGTTGCCAGACATCTGAGTAAAATTTCTTGTTAATCTTCAGTATCAATACAGTACAGTATTCTCTTGTCTTTGGTAGTTCAAGCATTTGATGTTTGCTACTGAGTCTGTTATGCTACATTTGATGTTTGGTATCTGATGGGAGTTCAAACAATACTAGTTTCAACATTATTTTCTGTTGTCTTCCCTTCCTTGGCTTATATTATTACAGCACGGAATCTCATGCTTTCTCGTCCTGAAAATAGTGGATGGAAGATTGTGAAGCATTTCAAGCTGCGGTGGATGCTGATTCATCATACACATCAGCTTTACAAGAAGCCTCACCCCCCCCCCCCCCCCCTACTTGACGAGTTCTATAAAAATCTTCTCTCTGTGGGTGTTTCAGCAGTTACTGGTGTTGGAATGGAAGCCTTCTTTAATGCAACAGAAGCAAGTGCTATAGACTAAATGGAAAACTACAAGTATTTACGAACTTCAGTACAGTTTTTGATATTTTATTAACTTTTCCATATAAAGTTAGACGCATAATAATCATTTATCGTATTTGTTAGGCTGAGAAGGAGCGACTGGATGCAGAGCGCAGAAAGGAGAGAATGATAGATTGCGAAAGGATATGGAGAAAACCAAAGGGCAAACAGTGGTACTCAACACTGGCTTGAAGGACAGGGAACATACTAGAGACATGATGGTTGAAGAGGATGAGGAGGAAGGAGAAGAAGAAGAGTTAGAGGATCGACGGTTTTCTGAGGATGAGGAAGAAGATGGATGGTGAAAACGAGGAAGTTGATCACTTCGCTTTTTGAAGGTTATATTCTTTATGCTCAGTCGTCTCTCTCCTTTCCCGTGTTTATATCTTTCACTGCATGTCTTCATTTTTCAGCATTGTTTTTATCAGGCATATGCTTAATATGAACATGACTTTTCCTTGGCACACAGTTGCATAAATGTGTGCCAAGAAATAGGCCAATATGAGTGAGAATATAAAACTATGAAATGTGAATGAGTATCAGCATAGCGCATCAGACTTATTGCCTATGCTATAGCTTATATGATAAAATCAGCATAGGATGAAATGTTAGATGAACTTCTTGTTATAGATTCGATGAAGATTATCATTGTCCCGGTAAGAATTGAGCATATTTCTGATGATAGCAAAAGGGAATATTTTGGAGGTGCCCTCGCGTTCCGTTTCCAGCAAAATTTTAAAGGAAAAATGAGAACAAACTCAAACTGGAACTCAACACCGTTGCAGCATTTCTAACTACAGCCCATAAATGAGGGTTAGATTTCTACATCAATGCTTTTGAATTGGAATGTTTCTGCAGTGAATTTTCCCAGAATGAGTCAACTGTGCTATTAATGTTTGGCTGGCCTTGATGTGCATATCATACATACAATCTTGACGTTGCAGGGGCCTTGCTGGATGCTGTAGTGAACCTCACCAGTGAATGGCGAACCAGTTTCCCCTCTTGGATGGATGGGCCATTTTGTAACCTGTCACAAGGGTTAATTAATTATAAAATAGCAAGATTTTGTGCCTTTTGAAGCTCGTCGTTGTCACATTTTTTTTTTTTTTTGGGGTGTGGACAGATTTTTGATTCATGAATCTGTATATCATCGTGAACATGGACCCTTGGCTTGGCAGTCTGAAAATAAAAAAGATAACTCGTTGTTTTTGGACAATGGATTTGATCACTTCAGTTTATATAGTTTTTGTGATTTATTCCTGTTTTTCTGGCGTTCGTCATGGCTGATATGTTTCTCAAGCAAAAAGAGTAGCAGTCTACAGCCATATGCCTCATGAAAAGCACGTATTTAGCTTAGAATAGGGAAAACGATGAGACTGAATGGTTTGTGTTTTAAGACGATCAATTTTCATAGAAAGTTTCATGTTAAAATTTTCCTCTGATGCTTGAATTTGCATAAACTAAATTACATTAACAATTAGTGAATAAAGAAAAAGTTATAAAATTACGTTAAGAATTAACTAAAGACGACATTATAATATTGTATAAGAGTTGATTTTGCATAAAATACATTTCATTTGTATAGAGGTCCCCGCTTCGTTCGTTTGCTCGCTGCTAGGGATGGCTAATGGGGCGGTTGATCCGCTTCGACCCGCCCCGCCCCGTCCTGTGCGACCCGTTTGAGTCGCACAGGGCGGGTTGCGGGTCAACCCGGACCTGCCCCGTTTAGGGGCGGGTCAACTCGAATTGACCAGTCCCGTTTAAACGGGACGGGTCAGATTCGTACGAATCGGGTCGGGGAAAATTTTCCCCGACCCCTCCTCTTTATTTTTCTTTTTTTTAAAGTCCTATATTATTATATTTGTGAGACGAGAAAATTAGTTTTAGACCCCTATTTTATTTTTTTAGCCCTCAACAGCTCAAAAAATTCCCTATTGTGATAAATTTGAAAATTTTAAAAATAAAATAATAATAAAATTCGAGGCGGGTTCAACCCGTCTCGGCAAATCCGGGTAACGAATCGGGTCAGAGACCCGATTCGTTACCCGATTACTTGATTCGTCTCGTTTGATTCGTTACGAGACGGGTGCAACCCGTCTCGTAACAAATCGTTAGCAAACAGGACGAATCGACAGCAGGACGAATCAACCGGATTCGTCCCGTTAGCCATCCCTACTACTCGCTGCCTCCAAACGCTGACGTCAGCATACAGCAGTGCGCTCCTTTTTCTTCCCTCTTTTTTCTCGTCTTCCTCCTCTTCCCTCTCTATTTCAAAAATCCAAACGCGAACTGAGAGAGAGAGAGAGAGAGAGAGAGAGAGAGAGAGAGAGATGGCGTTCTCTAATTACGGCGCATGGAAAGAGAAGGTGTCTACCCTCTACGCCCGCTTCACCAACCACCACCTCTCCTGGCCTTCGCTCAGTTGCCGGTAACTCTCTCCTATCATCGCTCTCTGTCTTCTTTAATTAGGGTTTCTTCCCTAGGGTTTCTGTCTGTTTATGGCGTATGCTCGAGAAATGTTGGAGAAATTTGGCTTGCAGGGGCTTTTCGAGGATTTCTGTTGGATTTCTGCTCCTTTGGTTTCTTTGAGAATTCTGTTGGGGTTTAGGGTTTTATGTTTTTATTTTGGTGTTTTAAGCACGATTTGGAGGAATCTTGTGTGCAGAGGTGTTCCAAGAATCTCTAGCTGATTTTGAGTAAACTTCGAGAAATTTATGGGGTTTCTTTTTTCTTTCTGTTTGAAGTCGTTATTTATGGATTTTCTGTGTGGTCTTAGGGTTTTAGGTTGAGTTATGGGGTTTCTCGAGAAATGTGGACGTTCGGTTTGCAGGGGAATTTTCAAGAATTTCTGTTGGATTTAGGATATTTTGAGGGTTGTTCACGAAATGAAATGCTGTAGGTTTTCTGAGAATTTCTGTTGAGTTGTAGGGTCTTTTATGGGATTTTCTCAAGAAATGTTTGAGAAAACTGGTGGCTTTCAAGAATTTCTGTTGGTTTTTAGGATATTCGAGTATTATTATTTGAGGATATTTCGAGGGTTTGTATGAATTCTTTAATGATTTGCTGGTGGGTTCTACGAGTTTCAGAGTTTTTGTAGGTTTCTTTAAGAAATGATGTTAGAGTTGTATGTTTCAAGGAATTTCCAACGAGATGTTGTAGGGTTTAAATGCCTGTAACCTCTTTATCAGTTTTAGATATCTTGGGAAGCTCACTAATATAAACTTCTTTTAGGAAAGATTTACCTTTGGCAGGCTGGAGATTATTGGGTGTTTATAGTTGAGATTAGCCTTTTGATTTATAAAGGAAGTGGCAGGTGGCTGGCTATATTTTTCTTTAGCTTCACATATTTAAGACAGTCCTCCTTGCGGTTAATTAGATTGTTCAATTTGGATTTAAGTTCTGGTTAAATTGGGAACCTAAAATCCAGGGACAAAGGGATAACTTTTAAGCTGAAGGAATGTCAACTCTCATGTCATGTAGATTGCAGAATATCAGAAAATATCACATTATGCTTTAGTTTCAGGATTCTGGAATTATATAATGCTTGTGCCCACAAGTAACTTGGTAGTATGAACACCTGTCTTGTAATCTTCACTACCTCCATCTGAAGTTCATACAAGGCTTGCTGCATTGTTGTCTTTCCTAGGACTATATTTCGAGGGTTTGTATAAATTCTCTAGGGATTTGCTGATGGGTTCTATGAGTTTTAGAGTTGTTTGTAGGTTTCTTCAAGAAATGCTGTTAGGGTTGTAGGTTTCGCGGATTTTCCAATGAGATGTTGTACGGTTTAAATGCCTGCAATCTCTTTGTCAATTTTTAGAAATCTTGGGAAGCTCACTAATATAGCCTTCTTTTAGGAAAGTTTTACCTTTGGCAGGCTGGAGATTATTGGGTGTTTATAGTTGAGATTAGCCTTTTGATTTATATATGAGGATGCAGATGGCTATATTTATAATTAGCTTCGCGTATTGTCTCCTTCGATTCGAAACAGTCATGTTGCGATTAAGGGCCGTTTGTTTCGCCGTAAAAGGCGTAAAAGTCCGTAATTCGTAAATGACTTACAACCCAATTACAACTACGGCGTTTGTTGGACCGTAATTCGTAAAAGACTTACGTAACTCAACTAACACTCACTTGCAACCCAGTTACCACTCACTTACAGCCCAGTTACAGTTAATTTTGTGGTCATATAAATTTGTATTATTTTTATATATTAATAATAAATTTTTTTAATATTTAACTTTTTTAATATTTATTTGCAGTATTAAAACTTTTAAAATCACCAAATAGTTAATTTTGTGGTCAACTTTTTCACTTACGACTTATACATTACGACAACCAAACATCGTAAAATACAATATACTTTCCCACTTTACAATTTTATATTACCAACCAAACACCATAAAACTTACATACATGTAACTCATTTACAATTGCAAAAGACTTTACCAATTACGACTACGAATTACGGCCAGTTACGACAACCAAACAAACCCTAAGTAGATTGTTCAATTTGGATTTAAGTTTTGGTTAAGTTGTGAATCTAAATTCCAGGAACAAAAGGAGAACTTTTAAGCTGAAGGAAATGTCAACTCTCATGTCGTACCCTCATGTCATGTAGATTGTAGAATTGTCAGAAATATCGCATTATGCTTAAGTTTCAGGGATGGGGATTTATATAATGCTCATGTCCACAAGTAACATAGTATACATGAGAATGCCAGTCTTTGTAATCTCCATTACGTCCATCTCAGGTTCATTAAAGGCTTGCTGGCTTATTATATTTCTATCAGCTCTCAGATTTAACCATAAAGGATTAAGCATGCTACATGTTTTAAGTTAAAATTTGAAGGATTTAAATATATAATTTTCTTTTGTTCTGTAGCATGTTTTTTTTTCTTTTTTCATTTCATATATCTAATCCTTCTCTGCACTGCCTCGAAATTATTCTCAGCTTAATCTGTTGCTTTTCTAGATGTATACATTATCAATTTTGTTTACTTTCTGAATGTTGGAAAGGGGAGCAGATGATGGGCAATAAAATGGCAGCATTAATAAATTTATAGTCAAATGTGATTGACACAAATTGTAATAGATACAAACTGTAGTAGATGACGATCACTGATATTGTCATTTCATCTTCATCATTGATGATTAGAATAGTTCAGTTTGCAAATGACTATCTTTGGAATTTGAATAAGCTGTGGAATCTTCTTAGTGCCTAAAAGACTATCTTTGGAATTTGAATAAGCTGTGGAATCTTCTTAGTGCGTAAAAGACTTTTAGAACTGACATATTGATCTTTTTGTATTCATATTGGCCTTTCTGTTTATGATGCCTTTAAGCGCCCTTTACTAGGGGATGCCAGACAAAGAAGGATTCGCAAGGCCAAATCCAACTATTCAAGTAGTTGCAATAAGGGTTGACGGTCATGGTTATGCTATTATTTGGCTTTGTTATATTTCACAATGGAAAATGTCAACTGATGCAAAAACTCAGAACCGGATTGGATCTTCCAAGCAAATTCATCAATGAATCATGCTCTTCTGTTGAGTGATTCAATTTATCACAAAACCAAATAGCGAACAAAAACCTTCACGCTCAAAGTGTTGAATCAGCTCTTAAACCGTCGATTCCTACGCAATTCTGTACAAAATCCTCCAAAATAATGGAACCCGCTAAATTTACTTTCACATTGAACGACATAGTATTCGATTCCTGGATTACCAAAATTAGATTCCAATCCAAGATTCGAATCCACGCCGAAATACAGTTGTTGATATAGATACAACATTGATGAAAACCAATTCAAACAAACTCAAATGGTCCTTTCTTGGGATCTTAACAAATTCAAATGGTCCTCCTTCAGGATCTCAAACAAACTCTAAGTGCTTTTTCCTTGGGATCTGAAACAAATTCAAACAATCTTTTCTTGGGATCTAAACGAATTCAAATGATTCTCCTTTGAGACCTCAATGAACTTAAATGGTCCTTGAAAAGATTTAGATTATGGCAATCAGAGAGTTAACGAGTTCTCTCTCTATACTCTTTTTTATAAGCAATTACAATTATAACTCCTAGTAGAAATAGAATTCCTAACAATATTTAGCAATGTGAATCTAATTACATAATGACTCTTAACTATATAACGATTCCTAATTACAGTCCCTTGCAACTTGGAGCATATACATCGTACATGCTCAGCTTGTTACAAATAAAATCAATTCAGGTCTTCCTAACAGGCTTCGTGAGTATATCTGCCAACTGATGAGTTGATGATACATGTCGAGTTTAAATAATTTTATCCTCTACCAAATAACAATCTATCTCATATTCTATGCACTCGTGAAATACATAATTTTTAGCAATGTGAATGTTTGTCACAATACGACCCCATAAGAGACTCTAAAGTCAAATTTGCTATCACACAACATTCTGACTCAACAGTAGACTGTGATACGACACTCTTTCTCCAAGATACAAGATTTTCCCAATAAATATACAGTAGTCTGTGCTTGATCGTCTATAAATATGTGAGCCTACCTAGTCTGCATTTGAAAAACTTGTCACTCATATATAGCCACAATCTAAATATAATAATCCTTTTTCAGAGCCTTTTTCAAGTAGCTGAGTATTCGTACTGCTTCGTTCCAATGGCTTTTCTTCGATGCTCAAAGAAACTGACTTATCGCACTAACTGTAAATGCGATATTAGGTTCAATTACCACAAATAATTCAACTTTCAGTCAATTTTCAAGATTTATTAGGATTATCGAATTTCTCCTGATGTGATAACAATTTGACATTATTCTCAATTGATGTATCCATAGCTCGCACCCTAACAATATTGCCTCGAATAATATGTCAAGCACATATTTTCTTTGAGATATAAGATTTTTTTTCTTGGATCTTGCCACTTCAATACTTAAGAAATATCATAAAGAACCAAGGTCTTTTGTTTGAAAACACTGTAGTACTTATTATTTTTAGGTCTGTAATTTCTTGTGCATCGTCCGCCGTGATCACAATGTCATCTACATATACCACCATAAGTATTGACTTTCTCTAAAGCTGACAAAAGAAAGCTGAGTGATTTTTTTCAGAACGAGAAAGACCAAACTCCTAAACAACACATTTAAATTATCCACACTAAGTTCTTGGTGACTGTTTCAACTTATATAAAGACTTTTTCAGTTTACACACTTTCCCATACTCTCTCTGAGCAACAAACCCATGAGCTCCATGTATACCTCTTCTTAAAGAATGCTATGAAAGAACACATTCTTAATATCCAGTTGATGTAGAAGTCAATGATGAACTATAGCCAATAAGATAAGTATTCAGACTGAAGTCATCTTAGCTATAGATGAAAATGTGTCATGATAGTCAACACAATAAACGTGAGGTATCCTTTGGCTACTGATCGTGCTTTCAAGTGAGCCAATGACCCATCTGGATTCAAGTTTACATTTTACGCTCATTGATAATCAATTGCTTGCTTTTTCGAAGAAAAAGAAATAGGGTCCCACGTCTCATTCTTTTCTAGAGCCATCATTTTCTTCTGCATGACATCTCTCCATCTTGAGGAAGAAAGAGCTTTTGACACTGAATTAGGAACTAATTATGATTCCTAAGAAATAAAAACAATATAGAAAGATAATAAATAAAAATAAGAGACGAAATTAGACAAAGTATAAGAAGTACAAGTGTGTTTACCCTTTCAAAGAGCAATCTAAAGATCAATATCAAAATATCAAAATTAGAATAAGACAAAATGAGCATCACTGAAGGGTAAAACATTCTCACCAGATTGTGAAGTAGAAACTGAAATAGCAAATGAAGGTGACACAATAGAGGTGCGTCTTATATAGAGTTTGGTTGATTCTTCATATTTAGGAGGCAATGTGTCTTGATTTGTAATGTCTAATTATGCAGTATTATCAGAAGAACATTCTTGAACTAAAAAATGCAAAAAGTCTTCATTGGACTTGAAGAATGAGACTCAGTGTCAAAGTATAGCTTAGACTTGAAGAATGTGATATCAAGAGAGATTATAAACCGGTCAATTCTAGACAATAACACTTATATCCCTTATGAGTACGTGAATATCCAAGAAACATACTTTAAAGAGCAAGAGGATCTAACTTGGTTCTATGAGAATTATTATGTACAAAACAAGTAGATTCAAACATTGTGGGGGTAAATGAGACAAATCAGTTTGTGGGTGAATAATTGATTATGAAATTTGACCGTCTAGAACAGGACATGCGATTATCAAATAAAATGTTGTAAGAAAGACATCCCTCAAAGTTGTTTGGAAACCCGCCTGTGAATTAATATTGTGCATGCAATCTCAAGCAAATGTCGATTTTTTTGTTCAAACAACACCATTTGTTGAGAGATAAATGAACAAGAGGACTGATGCATAATACCATGTTAAGATGTGAAATTTGAAAAATATGAACTAAAAATTTCTTAGCAATATCAATTCTCAATATTTTTATAAAAGTATTAGATTGATTCTTCACTTCGAAACAAAAGTTTTAAAAGATAGAAAATAATTTAGAATGATTTTTCATTAAACACATCCAAGTGACTTGAAAATAATCATCCACAAAAATGTAAATACTTAAAACCAACTTTTGATGTTATTGGACAAGGACCTTGTAAACCTGAATGAATTAAAGAAATGGGTTGTCAGCTTTTTTGTTGATTCTATCAGGAAAAGACATGATGATACTTACCTAGTTAACAAGACTCACAATCAAAAGATGAAATATAATTTAACTCAGGAACTAAAACTTCAAAGCTTGTGAAGATGGATTCCTAACTGAATATACTGATCAAAAGCAGATATATAATTAGAACAGGGTACCAGTTTGGAATCCAAGTCCAAATGATACAAGCCACCACATTTGCGCCCTATGCCAATCGCCTTCCTCGTTTCAAGCTCCTAAAATACACAAAACAATGGAAAGACTGTTGCTGAGCAATTTACGAATTTTGTAATTCTGCTGATTAACTCCTCTCTTAGGATGTCAAACAAACAAATACGATCCTCTTGAGATTTTGATCCCAAGTTCTTACAAAACAAAACTCCAATAATAGAAAGCCTGAAACTGAAGCTGAAGAAGTCATATTTATCTTCGTTCACCTTGGATGATGTTGATTTGCATCCTACTCATATAGAACTGATCAATTGAAGCAGATTCTGAACAAGAATCACCAGCTTGTTTGGCACGCCAAAAACCTAGGAACATGTCCTGGATCACCAAAATCATCCTCCAACGGACTGATTTATGGCTAAGACAGATCCAGTCGTTTAATGTATATGAAAGTATGAATCTGAATACTAAATTGAATCTAAATTTTTTTGATGAACAATACCCCAGAGTGAACCTTTATCGGATGAAGAGTACCCATTATATCCTTTTTTCTTATAAAAAACTACAAAAGAGGAATTGGGGAAGAAAGAAAGTGTAGATCGTTGATGATTTGGGCCCAAGGCCCAAACCCATACCCGACTCAGGCTCGACCTAGCGTGCATGATTTTTCTGCACGTGAAGGTGACCCCTTTCTCTCTCTTAATTAGTTTCCTAACTGGGAGGGACTCCTATTAGATATTGGGATTGATTGAGGGATGGGATTTAACCTATCTAGGATTAAGTGTGATTAATAGTTTAGACTGTGCCCTCAATTAATTTCTTCTAAGTTTTGGGTTTTGGTGATTGCTCTCTTTATTTAAGCCCTTCTTATGAAAGGAGCCATCATGCCAATTATTATTATTCCATGAGAAAAAGAGTTGCGTGAGAATTGGGAGCTACAAAAAGAGAGGCTAACAAAAGTCACATGTAATAACTCTAGGGGATTTCTTTCGTCTCTGGGAGAACAAAGAAGGATAGATTTTTAGAAATCTTCTCCTCCATTGTTTCCTTACGCAAGAGCTTGTTGAATGTGAGGTGCTCTAGAGCTCAGTGATCCTCTTTCTAGATGCTTTGACATGGCCATGGAGGAGACATACGGTAATGAGATAAAAAGGCTTCGATCAACAATAGAGTTGGCATCACAAGAATGCAAAGATCTGCATGGACTTTAATATCTAATATTCCACTATGTTTTAGTTTTGGTTTGATATGAAAACATGCATGCTTATTGGTTCCCGCTGATCTGGGGTTTTGATAGTTAAATCTTGCATGTGAATATTTTGAACATCACCCCGTTGTTTAGATCATGCTTATACACTCTGTTTTGATAAACACCACCAAATAATAAGAGTAGCGATAGAAACATCAAGCGATCTACCGTAGCAAACAATATAACTGGATCAACACAAAAACAAGAACACAAATCAACACAAGAATTTGTGGGAGGAGTGAGAGAAATTCTTATTAACTTGAGAAGTATAAACAGAGTTTACCAGGATCTCTTAAACTCTCATACAATGTCCAAGGGCTTCAAAAAACCAATGAAACAATGTCATATTTAAAGAAAACCAACTACCCAGAGTTTGAGTCAAAACCGGAATCAAAATTCAACTTGAAATAAAATCAAAATTTTGGGTCGGATACACTCGGATATGCCACATTGCTACTGTTGCTGACAAGATTGTCGACAGTACTGTTGACAACGTTGTCCCAAAGTTGATCTGCCTCAGATTTTCAATAACTTTGCCCCAGAGATGTCGAAAACTAGTATCAGCTTTCAAAAGCTTAAAGCTTTCGAAATCCTTGTGCATTTATGCACGTTCTGACAGCTGAATTTGTTGAAATCTCTTCGCCTTGTCTCATAGTCTTCTCCGATGAATGTGAGACATCTAAAATATCAACAATTTTCACCTTGACTTATATTCTATGAGTCTTTTGTAGAAATTGGCTCCCACACTATCAAATAAGTTTTCTTTCCTTTTTGTGACTTCACGCGACTCTTTCACAAGAGCCTATCTCCACCTTATCTTTGAAGAACATTGATGAAGTTCAGAGATGCTCTGAACTTCTCTACTGGAATGGTCTTTGTCATCATGTTTGCTGGATTCTTCTTTATACTGATTTTGATCAAATCAATAACATTTTTCACTGTAACCCACTGATGTATCCTATAATACCTCACATTGATGTGCTTTATCCGCCTTTGATACATGTGATCTTTAGCGAGATGTATTGCCAGTGTTTTAAATATAGGATATCGGCGATATACCAGTCGACAAAATTATATACCGGATCTTGGATACCTGGTGATATATCACGATATGATACTAAATACCTGTTGATATATTAATAGTCAATACATATAAGATATTATCCAAAAATTAAATAAAAACATCATTGAAATACCACAATGAACATAGAATAAAATAAAACGTTTCTCTCAAGCAAAAAATAATAATAATTATCCAAATAAGTACCTATATCGGCTGATATATCAGATATTTCATCTCGGATATCGGCTGATATATCGGCCACGTGGCGATATATAGGCTCACATCGGTCCAAAACTATATCTGATAAATTTTTGCACTTATCGTATCGTTTTGAATAAAATACCGGTATATCGGCTGATATACCGGTATATCAGCCGATATTTAAAACAATGTATTGCACTCTAATTGCGCAGTAGATCTGAACTGAATCCTATATGATTTCAAATATGCTATTTAGTCTTTCTCAACACAAATCTTCTTTAAATGCCTCAACATGTAACGCCCTGCCCCACCGTGTACGGAGATGCTACTACAACATACATACGCAGGACAAAAATATCCCCACATATGTACGCTAAGCATATCAGTACAGTCAGAAATCAGAGTGCGAAAGCACAATGGTTATATATATTTTAACATTACAGTCTAAGTACAGTGTTATCACAACGTGTGATCCAATATTACATGAATATTACATCACTGGATCATACAAAAATATTTATCACAGGAGATTTATATGATATGATACTAGTAAACACTCACGAGCTGGAAAAGGATCTCAAGAGTTGGACCAAGGAAATGAATTAGGAGAATCCGCTACTAGGTCTCCAAGCCTGGCCAGATTCTGGAATCTGCTGCGCTCCCGCTGCGCACTCTGATCAGCATCATAAAGTTCACCAACGTCCAAGATCCGAGATCTAGACATGCAGGTTCATTGTCAGAATGCAACCTAACGAGTATATAAGAAGGCCAAGTGGCGCGCACACGTAATACTCATACACATGAATAACAGTGAATCATATATCCAATGCAAGCAGGCAGTGCATAGTAAACGTAGTTGAATCAAATGAAAACATATTTATGTAAGCATGTATGGAATAACTACTGTAAATGTCATATGTCATGTAAGATTTGTAAATGTAGGCAACACTAATTGTATAAACTCAATCTCCAGCTCCGTGAGATTAGTACATCGAGGGGTAATCCAAACAAAAATCCTCATCTATATATCATATACCTCACTTCATCATCAACTGGGTGATACAACCAGAATTGCTGATCAGTAAGTATGTCAGTATATCTGTGATCTGTGGTTCCAGTATTCTGTCAGTAGTGTTCCAGTTTCAGGAGTATCATTTATGTTTAGAGTTCTTGTACAGGTAATTATCTGGATAACTTAATTATATAACAATAATAATAATCAGTATTAATTGTTATTATTATCATCACCCTCTAGTGTCCCATACCACTGACAGTTCATACTGGAGTCCGCACTTCCAGCAGAACACATCCGAATTCTGATACGCGGATACCATTATCCGGACGAGGGAGTTACCGAATAACATCCACTCCTGACATTATTATTATATAATTAAGCTATGTCAGGTATCTGGTAAGGTACAATATTTGACATTATACAATAATGAATATCAATACCGCATGACATTTTAATCATCTTCCTACCAGTGTCGCCCAACACTGACAGTCCATACCAGAGTAATACCAGTGTATAAACTCTGATAAAACTTAATCAGATCTGATATGGGCGCAAACAGAATCCGATTAAAGGAGAGAGACCAAATATCACATGTTCCTAATTATTACTGTTGGGTTGTTATATACTTATCATCCGATCGATATGTCTAGGTGTGTGTTTCCGGTACACATACATTCACATATGAATATACGAGTTAAGTTTATTAGAAACTGATGGGGATCAACTGTATCGGTTCATAATGGGCCCCGTGCATACCCGGGACAACGGTCTCAGTGTGATTAGATCTGGCCTCCAATCCCGTTTCTAAGCCGTAATAATATCAGTAACAGTAGAATCAATACAGGGTGCCAGTAACTCCACCCAATCTCCTGTGGCCTCGGTAGATCCGGAATAGTAGTTGCAACATCGAACGATTATAAAGCCGTACATATTAATGCACCAGTTTCCCCCCGGCCCTAGTGTATGTGGAGTATATTATTATATTACAGTTTGTCCACTGTATAGTATAATCATGATAAACCATTTATAGGGATCAATCAGGGGTACAGTATCAGGAAGATGTGAGATTTTAGAGGTAGCCCTCGTGGATTCAAGAGATGGCCCCCACCACAGAGACATGTGATGCGGCACTTTATTCCGCGTGGTACTTAGTTCCGCACATCATATTAGTAACAGTAGTTTTAGGATTCAGTAGTAACTCCCCATAAATCAGTAATCATGATTATATCCAGTTAGGAGTTACGGTTCCAAGTCTGGAATCATTGTATGAGTTATGGTACCGTCTAATGTTCAGTATATGTCCTGTAGTCGGTTCTTAATACATGTCAGGTGTAATGTCAGTATCAGTAGTCAGTTTCAATAACAGTAGTCAGTATCAGTAACAGACATTAAACCAGATAACCTATATTAAACATCAGTAGCAATATCAGTATCAGTATCTAGTAAATAATAAAAAGCAGCGCTACAGCTATGCACATACAAGCAGAGCAAAGCAGTGCTGGGGCATAATCGGCGAACATTGTTTAATCACTAAAGCGCTAGGCAGAGCTATAGAAAAGACTCGGCTTAGACTGCGAGTTTGAAATCTGGCAGAGTTTTGCCTTAACGAGTCCAGTGAATAAAATGCTGAGCGTTAAATATGCCAACCAAGTGAATCTAGCAGACTTTACAGTCTAACGTGCCCTAAGGGCTATAATAAGATACCATAAGATCTAATCGGGCCAGAAGGCCAAGTTGGTACATGCAGAAATAATGTTAGTACCACACATAATCATATATATTAAATATAATAATTAACAGTTCACAGTATAAGTTTTCAATGTTGTGAAGCCGGTCCACTCCGCTAGGCTACCACTAAACCCATAAGGGTATAGGCTTTGTAAATACCATTGGATAGCCTGCAGAGTGGCCTCCCAGATGATAATCCCGAAGTGACCATTTGCCCGAGGATTTTCTCTTGCAACCTGCACCCCCGTTAGTCCCAAAATACAGTAATTTCAGAAAATACATATTAACTCCAGAAAATACAGAAAATTCATAAAAATGCACAGAAATTTCGTAAATACACCGAAAACTCCTAAAAATACATGGAAAAATTCTATAAATACAGGAAGATTCTTAAAATATACAGATAATTCTTAAAATACAGGAAAATCCTAATGCCCAGATAATTTCTAAAAATTACAAGAAATTTCTAGAAATGTAGAGAACATGAAATATGCATGCACGTGTACAAATATACATGTACAAATGTGTATGTGCAATAAGGGGAGAGTACTCGCCTATATAAAAAATACCCGATACCATGGGCACGTATGCACGTGTGTGAAACTCAGGTGGCTGGCCGAGAGCACCTAGAGGAAAAGAAGAGAGAAAGTGAAGGGAAAGAGGGAGAATCCTAGAGAGAAAATTAGGGTTTTGGATTAGGAAGAGAGAAAAAGAGAGTTTGGATGTGTGGTTGGTGTGGGAGGGTGGACGAGAGGGAGAGGGACCCCCTAGGGCTGGCGCCCTGAAAAAACCCAAAGGAGGAGAGAGAAATTACAGAGACAAGGTAGAGAGAGGAGAGCGAAAGTGCTATTTTTGGGGTTTTTAGAGAGAGATTGAGTTGAGGAAATTATGAGAGGTGTAGTTAAGCCTAGGGAGGTGCTTGGGATGGTGAGGGAGTATCCATGGTGTTATAGGAATTTTGTAGGACTTTTAGAGTGAGAAATGGGTGTTTTAAGAGAGTGAGATTTTAGGACTTTCAAGAAGAGTTGGATAAAATTAGGACAGGTTTAGGGAAGGTGGAGAGAGGCTATGGTGGTGGTGGAATGGTTGTAGGAGGTGGTGGTAGGGTTTTATGATTTTTAGGAAATTTTTGGAGGCCTTTTTTTGGTGATTTTCTAGAGAGAGAAAGGTGGAGGGAGGATGGGTGGTGGCCAGCCATGGGTTTGCAGGAGTGGGAGGAGATAAGGAAGAGCGGAGATGGCTTGCATGAGAAGCCAAGTGATGGCTTCTTGAAGAAGCCATAGAAAGTTTAGAAAAATGGAGAAAAGAAAAAGAAAAGGAAAGGAAAAAGAAAAAGAACAAGAAAAGAATTGGAAATGCAAATATGTAATTGTTGGGGGGTTATATGCAAATGTCCCATGAAAAAATAATATAAAAATAAAAATGAATAAAATTGGAAAAGAAAATGAATTTAAGAAGAAAGAAAAGGAAAATAGAATGAGAGAGAAAATATTTAATTAAATAATTATTTAAAAAGAAAAATTGTGAAATTTCTAGAATAGAATCTAGTGCCAATGTAGAGTCTCGTTAAAAATTTCGGATTAAACGGAAGAAAATACGTACATGAAATGATATGTACAAGTTCAAAACATCAAAAACTGTAAAAGGATACATATTCTGGAATCAGAATATTGCACAACATTAGCCATGTACTATGTCTCTGTTGTTGAAAGTGCCACTGTGTCTTATAACTCTGTTTTCTAACTAACAACACTCTCAGCTACTGTGAATACATAACCCGTCGTAGATTTTCACTAATCAAAATCTCCTGCATAATCTGCATCAACATATCCTTATAGTTTCTTAGGATTTTCATTTTCAATCTCTGAAACACCAAGCTTAATCTCACAGTCCATATAGATATCATAACACCCACTTTACTACTTCTCAATATTGCCTGGATTCAATATGAACCAACTTTTTGTACCACATAGGTTAAGTCAGGCTTAGTGCAGATCATAGTATACATCAGCTTATCCGACCACATTAACATATGATACTCGAGACATCTCATCTTTCTCTTCTAGTGAGTTTGGATATTGACTGGAGGATAACCTGAGGTGACCTGTCAAAAGAATAGTGACTAGTTTTACTTCAGCTATGTTGAACTTTTCTAACATCTTGAGAACATAGTTCCCCTGGGATAGCCAGAGACTGCATGTACTTCTGTCTCGACTAATCTCTATACCTAAGATCTTCTTGACTTCTCACAAATGTTTCATGTCAAACTTCTTCTTTAGTTGAGCCTTAAACTTCTGAATATGTGTCTTATAATCTCACAACAATAAACATGCGAGATTATCATTGCACTGCTTGAAATAAACACAAGTGTCATACTCATATCGGGTGTAGTTCGCTTTGATCGTGAATGATTCGAGCCACTTGTACTGCTACCTGGGAGACTGCTTCAGCCCATAAAGGGACTTCTTGAGAAGACACACCATGTTTTCTTGACTTTCTTGAATGAATCTTTTAGGTTACCTCATGATATCCTCTCCTTTAGTCCACTATGTAGAAATGATGTTTTCACATCCAGCTGCTCCAACTCGAGATCATCTTGAGTCACGATTGCCAACAACAATCGAATGGATGTATGTTTGATTACAGGAGAGAAGTTTTCATTATAGTCAATACCCTTATTCTGAGAATATTGTTTGACAACTAACCTTGCCTTGTATTACTCATTATCTTTCTTTCGAAGACCCACCTACAACATATTGCTTTAAAACCCTTTGGTAGATTCACTAGATTTCATACTTGATTCCTCTTTAAAGACCCCATCTCTTGTTCCATGGCTATGACCCACTTGTCACTGTCATTCATCTTGATTGTCTCCTTGTAATTGCTAAGATTTTCAATTTTTGTTACTAATGCAAAAGAGACTTGGTCTTCTTTTCAGTCATATATAATTGGTGGTATTGAAATCTGTCTGACGACCTCAACAACTTAGGTTATACCTGTTGCTTCTGAGTAGCTTTCTGTTCGTCTCTATCTGAAACTGAGGAATCATCATCTGATCGATAGGCTTGATGAGATTATCTGAAAACTCAAACTCCTCTATCTGAGAATTTGCTGAATTGTTTGAAGCTCCACCTTGCGCCTTGTCCTCTATTTTGACTTTGTGTGCAATATTGAATTTTCATCAAAAATCACATCTCTGCTAACAAAGAGTTTTTTCTTCTCTGGATCACAAAGTCTGTATGCCTTAGTTCCCTTGATGAAACGATGAGGTAATATCGCTTTAAATTGGACGTCAACTTGTTTTTCTTTTGACTATCAACTAAATTGTATACCGGACAACTGAATATTTATAAGATTGAATAGTCCACTGACTCTCTTCGCCATCTTTTCTGGGATCTGAAGATCAATGATTGAAGATGGTGACCTGATCACTTTGCATGACTTACTGCCTTTGTCCAGAAACTTTCTGACATGTTAACCTGTAACCTCATACTGGGGCACACTTAGTAAGTATCCGATTCTGTTCTGGCCACCCTTGAATACTCAGCTGGTTCTAAATACCTTCACTAGCTAAGTACTTTCAAGAACTTCACTTTTCGCCCTTTCTGTTTTTCCACCATGATTTTTCACTCCTTAAACTTCTAAAATATCTCTGGTTTTTTACTTCAAGAAATACACCCATACTTTCTCGAAGAAATCACCTATAAAAGTAACATAATAACATGTACCCCCAACGGATGTAACTGGCGAAGGTTCCCACACATCCACGTGTATAAGATCTAATAAGCATTTAATTTTGTGTACTGAGGTAATAAAAGCTACTCTCGACTGTTTACTCATAATGCAAAACTTACATAGGTTAGGTTTGCAGTATTTGATACCTGGTAGAACTCCTTTGCTATATAGAGCTTGAAAACCTCGCTCATTCTTGTGTCCAAGATGCATGTGTCAAAGTCTTGTAGTATCCTTCTTATCTGTTTCTATAGAAGCATCACCAATCCCCGTGCTTCCGATCACTTTGTACAAGTTCACCGTACGCTCTGCTTTGAGTATGGAGCCCTTAGTGACCTTTGGAGCTCCATCTGTACCTGAGAACTTGCATCCCTTAGCTTTCAAGGTTCGCAATGAGAGAAGGTTTTTCCTTAGGTTTGGAATGTATCTCACGTCCTTGAGTGTTTGCACTTGTCTGTCAAATATCTTCATGCGGATGCAACCTATTCCAACTGTCTTGCATGCAATATTATTTCCCATTAGGACTGTGCCTTCTTAAAAAAGCTTATATGTGCTAAATCACTCCTTCTTTGGGCATATATGGTATGTGCACTCCGAGTCAAGTAATCAAGTATCTGAGAACCTCTCTTGCCTTTGCCCGAATTCACCTACAGAACATCACATGATTTTTCAACTGCTTCCTCGGCTACACTGACTTGATTTGATTATTTCCACTGGTACTGTCTCCATCAGCTCCTGGATCACCCTTCTTCTTTAGCATCTCCTTGTACTTGAAGCAATTCTTCTTCATGCGTGCTGGCTGTTTGTAGTAGTAGCAATCATTGTTTCCGTTAGAAGTTTTGGTACTCTTCTTGGGTCCTTTACTTTGTGATCTCTCCCTCTGCTTCTTGATTACCAATCTTGAGGCCTCCTCTGTGCAATCTGTCTTCTTAATCATCTTGTTATTTTAGAGCATCTACCTGACATTTTTTAACTCTAAGGTCTCTTTTTCATACATGATGGAGGTCACCAAGTGGTCATAACTCTGAAGAAGAGAAGACAACAACAAAAAGTTATCTTTTTCTTCTAGTTTCACCTTCAGTACCAACATATCATTCAAAATCTAATTGAGCGCATTAAATGGCTGCAGAACCGGTGTTCCTTCCTTCATCCGAAGACTATACAACTGCTCTTTCAAGAAGAGTTTGTTGGATAAACTCTTAGTCATGTATAGACTTTCCAGCTCATATCATAAACCTGCAGTTGTTTTCTCGTTCATTACGTTGTAAAAAACTTCATATGATAAACATAGTATAATAGTGACCTTGGCTCGAACATTGAGATCCACCCACTCATCATCCTCCATATTGGACGGCTTCTTCTCAGCACCAAGTAGGGCCTTGTGAGTGTCCTCCTTCATGAGCAACATTATTACTCGAATTTTTCACAACAGAAAGTTATTCTTTTAATTGAACTTTTTCACCTCAAACTTCATTGTGGTCGTCTGCTAGCTATAACTCTGATACCAATTATTGTGGTAAACACCACCAAATAATAAGAGTAGCAACGAAAACACCAATCGATCTATCGTAGTAAGCAATATACTTGATCACTATAAGATAAGAACACAAATCAAGAATACAAGATTTTGTCGGAGAATGGGAGAAATTCTTATTAACTTAAGAAGCAAAGATAGAGTTTACAAGGATCTCATAAAAAGATCTCCCAAACTCTCAATACAAGGGTGAATACAAGGTTCAAGGGCTTAAAAAATCAATGAAACAATCTCATATTTATAGGAACCAACTACCCAGAGTTTGGGCCAAAACCTAAATCAGAATTTAACTTGAAACAAAATCAGGTTGGATACGCATAGATACCCCCAGATTGCTGCTACTGTCAACATGCCTGTCGACAGTATTTTCTCGAAAGTTGGTCTGTTTGACAGCTTCGCCAGAGCTGTCAAAAACTGGTATCAACTTTTAAAAGCTTTCGAAGCCCTGTGCATTTCTGTGCACATTCGGCTGCTGCTGAATCTATTGGAATCTCCTTCATTTTATCGCATAGTCTTCTCTAATGAATGTGAGGCACCCAAAATACCAACACACCCCATGTCACACGTAGAGTAGATATATAAATTATCCAATAGAAAGAAAATAAAAGAAAGAAGAAGAAAGAAGAAATATTAAAAGGAAAAAAGAAGAAAAATAGCAATGGCGCCATAGATGGTGGTGGTTTAGATAAAAAAACTCGAAGGCTTTGATATTATGTTAAACTTCAGGGATTGCATCTTAATTGATATTGAAAAGAATTACAAATTACAGTAACATAAAATTACGAGCACATCCTTTCTTATCAAAGCATACTCAAACTATGTCTCGTAATTTTAGTAGGACTCTATAATATTCTAAATATTATTAGGTCTCAATAACTGGACAACTCTATTAATGATTTATTTATTTATTTATTATGTCTAACAATTTTTATATTCTTATAGTTGAATGTACTAACCCAACTAATCCTTGTGTTGTTATCTACTTCACTGATAGTTTGATGGCACGTGTCTAAGTAGCAAGTCATCTTTAGTTATACCAATCATTTTCAAATTGAAAAACCAAACATTTGTATGTGTTCTGCCACAAACTGTTGATTTCCTCCCATTTAGAAGTCTATTTGCCATATTTAAGGACTTAGTTCCATTAGACGTGATGTTTATATTTATTCTTAAATCAGATTGCTGAATAATTTATTTTATAATTTTTTTTCTATGTTCCATTATCCTCACTCTTGTTTTCTTGCTCGTAAAGGTGGGGTCCACGACTAGAGGAAAGAGAAAAACATACAGACAGCGTCTTTACCTTTGTCAGCAGGTCAACAATGCTAAAGTTCCTCCCTAATTGGATGCATTGAGGGCTTTTACTATCTTAAATTATCTTTTGATAGCCAAGCCTTCCCTACTAATGTTTTTACTTAATAATGCAATGTATTGCTTGCTTCTTTCATTTGTTCATCTACATGTTGGAGTTATTCACTTATAATTATGATGCTGAATTCTCCATGTTGCCTGTCATTGCTGTGTCAGTTAATTCTTTAAAAACATACTTGTCCAAACATAGGAGAATGTATAGCATGTAGCCTAGGTCGAATATTACTCTCATCAAACTTCTGTAGCTTTTCCTGCTTATTCTTATTAGACCATTTTTTCCCCTCTCTTATCAAGTATGCCTGTTGATATTTTGAGCTTCAAACTCATGTTTCCTTATTTCTATTATATTTTTGTGATGCTTGTCCCCTTTTGATTCTTAAGCTGTCACAAATATGTGGAATGGGCAAACTATTTGTAAACAATATAATTGTTTGTGATGTTTAGTATAGAAGTGATGATGGGGTGTATGAAGGTGATGTATATGGATTAAAGAATTAAGTGGGAATATGGTTTTCTATTTGCAACGTCATATGATCTTAAAAATAGACATAAAAGAAGCATGTCTTTTCTGAAGGACAAAGCAGTAGTCCGTTTCTTTCTCCTACTATCATGTTAAGGTTGTAGATCATATCAATCAAGAGCTTGACCAGAAATTTGCATTAAGCTTGACCACATGACCAAGAACTAGATGGTGGTAACTTAAGATTAATCAATTTTCATATTTTAAGGATAGAATGATAAATGGTATACAGATTGGGACACGCTAAACTGGTGATGGTACAATATTGAAGCCAGAAAGTAAAATGCAATCAGGCTTGCAAAGGTTGCCACAAGTGTAATAGTAAAAGTTTTGTAAATATAAGTAACCGAAAAATGAAACTATGAGAGAGAAGTGAAGTTTTTGAGTGTGAATAATGGCTGAGTTAATCTTTAAAAAAAAAAAAAAAAAATCAAGAGTCCAGACCAAAAAATCACTTAGAAAACTAGGTATAGTTTGAACTGGCTGACTGAAGTTAAAGGTGTTTTTGAAAAGAATGAAAATAGAAGATCTACTGAACATGATAATATTACCTTTGAGGTTTGCAAGTGTTTTGGAGACAGTAATTTCCTTTTTGAGGTTTCAAAGTATGGCTACCTTCAGTCATTCAAACAAAGTACAGAGATTAAAAAAGTATCTAATTAATGAAGAATTGATTTTTTACCTATTTATAAAAATAAAGAAGCAATAGAAGTGCAAATATTATGATGGAACCAACTTGCCCATGAAGCTTGACCACAGCATTCAGAGTAACCAGCCGTAGGCAAGAAAAGAGATTGAATGAGTCCCTACGACTGTTGTATCCAGCTGGGATAATCAAGCCGACAGTTGGAAAACAAATTCAATATGGAAAAATGCATCTTCATTCTTTGTTTTCAAGTTGAATTGTAATCTATAGCTTCAGTTGATAACCTTTATCTTTCTCTCTTCAGATGACCGATTTGGTCATTATTATGTAATCGACTTTTTGGTCATTACCAGCAGATTAAAAAAAAAACTTTATTGACCATATTATGAAATTTGAAAGAGGGCTGTTGAGCAAAACCTAAGAAGCATAATGTTTTAAAACATCAGTTTGTTTTATGGGAGAGAGTTTACATGAAAGCTTTCTATGCGATAAGACTATTGATGGACATATTCACAGAGAAGAAGAGTTATCTGCATATAGCCTTCATTGATTTTGAGATAGCTTATGTTCATTGTTTGTGCATCTGTTTGGGCATTATGGATAATGAATGTTACAAACCAACTAGTCCATTTTTTGGAAATCTGTGAACTCCCCCCCCCCCCCCCCCCCCCCCCAAAAAAAAAAAAAAAAAAAAAAAAAAAAAAAAAAAGAAGCCCCGCACCCAAACACACGCACACATGCACGCAAAACCCGCAGCCCCAAAAGAAGAACCCAACCCAAGCAAACAGAAAAAAAGAAAAATAAAGGACACACACTCACAACTAAGGGTGTCAATTGGGCCGTGCCGGGCCAAACCGGGCCCGGGCACAACGGGCAAGAGGTCGGGCCGTGCCTAGCTCGGCCTGCCCAGGTGCCTAGGGCCAGACCCGGGCCGGCCCGACAATTAATAAAAAAATAAAAAATTTAAAAAATTTAAAAATTCAAAAAATTCTTTAAAAATTCTTAAAAATTTCCAAAAATTACTTATTCAAGTTGTGATAAAAATAGAAAAAAATATTACAATGCTTGAAATGAATATATATATTTTTATTGATCCAATAAAATGGATAATTGATACAAATATAATTAAAGTATAAATCATTTTTTTTCAAATTTATCATTAATACATAAAAAAAGTACAAGTCTTCATTCTTCATACATTTTATCAATCATAAATAAAAAATTCAAATCTTCATTCATCTTCTGCGGAGTTTTCTGGAGATTCTTCGATGAGATCGTCAATTATTTTATTTTGACTTCTTTTTTTCGCATCCAGCCAATCCTTCCCGCATATAGAATCAATATTTTCATTCACAAAATATTTGACTTATTTCAGTTAACTCATAAAATATTTTACTTGTCGTTGGGTAATAAATACCAGAAAATAATTTTGTTATTCTTTCAAATCTTTTTAAAATTCACAAATCCATTCACAAATTTCCCATTCCTCATTGGAAATAAAACAGTTAGGCAATTCCACAACAATAAACCTATTTATTGCTTTCTTATAAGGAATTGCTTTACCCAACATATTATGTGTTGAGTTCCAACGAGCTCTTACATCTTGAGGTAATTTTTTAATAGGTAACCCTAAACCCGAATAAATTTATCTGAAGGTTTGCCTTCTTAGGCCGCTACTTTTAATAAATATATTTGTTTTTTCTTCAAATACTTTAAACATTTCTGATCTTATAGTGTTCCTACTGACCGGCTCTTAAGATTATGAGTGGTTCTAATATAATATGTAAATGCATCGTCTTCAGCCATACTAAAAGGCTGTTTAGATTGAATATGAAATTTCGCTAAATTTGTTTTACCTGTTACACAATTATAACTAAAAGTGCCTAAAGTGCTACCCAAAGTGCTAATTTGGGTTTGTCGTCATTGGTGTTCAGGGTGTTTGCTCTTAATATGTCGGGCAAGTTCAAGTATTTATAGAGGAGAAAGTATTTTTTTGCAATTTTTATTTTGCAAAAAACATAAAAGAAAGCAATGTATACCCGTTAAGGGGGGTTTTGCAAAATAATTGCAAACCCCCAACGGCTATAAGAGCCGTTGGGGTGTAGGCGGGGGGTTTTGCAATTTTTTTTTTGCAAAAGCCCCCCCAACGGCTCTTAGAGCCATTGGGCTCTTGTCCGGGCCGTGCCGGGATGGTTTCGGCCTGGCTCAGCCCGCCAAGCCCAACGGCTCTAAGAGCCATTTGGGGTATTACGGGTTGGGCCGGCCCAGTGGGCCGTGCTAGGCACACGCCCGGCCTTGGCACGGCCCACCGGGCCATGGGCCACCAATTGGCAGACCCAGGGCTGGCCCGCTGGAAACCCGTACCCGGGCCAGGTTTGGCCCGGGCCGTGCCCGTGCAGGTTGCCGGCCCGGTCCGGCCCAATTGACAGCCCTACTCACAACCTGTTCTTATATTTTCAATTTCATCTGGATTGGCATTCTCTTACAATTGTGGTAGGCTCCTGAAGCCCATCTTAAACTTCAATGTCATCAGGTCAGGCATTTGGTTACAACTGTGTGGGCTTCTGAAACCCATGCTCACTTACGATGTTATACATGTTTATTACATTTTATCTTTTTCTCTATTTTTCATGGTAATTCTTACAATTAGGTGCTTTATGCGGCAAAAAATTGCTAATGTGACATGTGATTTCACATAGTTTCAGAATGGAGACACTGACCTAATTTAATGTTTTTCTTCTTGTCACTCAAGGCAGGTCTCATCTCGTGGTAGTGTAAAATGCTGCTCAGCTCCTTATTGTCTCTATAGTTTGGAAATATAAGATTAGCTAGTTTCAATATATTTCTCTCGTGATTTTCTTTGATTTTTTTAGTATATTTTGTTATGTGCATGCATTTTATTGTCTAGCAGCAGTCAAACAAATGCATATGTTTTAATTCTCATTATGTTATATGATTACAACAACAAAAGAAAATTGCCTCAAAAATATCAGATCAGCTGCATCAAAATATATTTTTTCATTCAACTTATCATGTTGAACTATTGATGGTACTTATTGTTTTTCTTGCACTTTTTTGTTCATACTGCTCCCAGACTGATGGCACTGAACCAAATACTCTTGTCATTGCAAATGTTGAAGTGTTCAGACAAGGAGCCAGGGTTGTACGTCAGATTTCACAGGTTAGTTTGTCATAACTGATGGTTAATGGAGTCCCATGGTGCTTTAGTTTGTTTATATGGATTGTGAAAGCTGAAAGTTTTTGTAATTAAATATTTGGAACTATAACTAATGAAATACAAGGAACTATGCAGTTCTTAGCAAATTGCTTTTTGAGTGGTGGTATCCCGGTTCTAATTATTAGTAAATATTTCTCCGGCCAGAATCCAGTCACGTCCTATTTGGAATTACTGAATCTTATGAACATTTTTAACTTTTTATCTCTCCGAATAAATTTGAAGTTATCTTCGGTGTCAGTCAACAATACTAGACTGTTTAAATACACATTTAAGAGACTAATTGATAGAAAGTTTTTAATGTTTAAGCAAAATCCTACCGAAGGCAAAAGCTTACTCTTCAATAGAAAGTTTTCAACATTTTGATCATTGTCTATGGCAACAGGAGAAGACTAAATTCTGATAGTCGTGCAGTCTCTGAGTTTATTATTACCTGATGAATTGTATTCCTTTCACTCTAAAACATGTTGACTCGGCTAAGTACTTAAATTAATAAGCAAAAGCTTCTTAAATTATCATTCCCACCATATAGTATGTGTGGAACTGGCAAAGACACAAATGGTTCCTTTTGCTTCTTACTAATCTACTCATTCAAGTGTCCAACTTATTGAAGAACTTACGGTTTCAAGTACTTGTGGCAGATATGGAGCAATATCCCTCTTATCAAGTCCTTCCCCAGACATTGAAAACCCTCATCTACTTTAGTAATGATGCCTCCCTTTATGTGAAAATAGAATTGCTGTATGGAAATTAGTCACTTCGCCTATAAGTTATGCCTGTCCACTGCCCGTTATTGGTCTTGACATAGATGTAATTTGCAAACGTAACCAGCCCAAGTTTTGATGTGTGAAGTATCATGAACTTATTTCCTGAGATTTTGATTAGTATTTCATTTTCTCTTGCTGTTCTTTAAATAATAGTGGAAGATGTGGAATAATATCCCTCTTATCGACTCCTTTCTCAGACATTGATATCCCTCTTCTGCTTTTAGTAATGTTGCTTCCCTCTATGCAGAAACTGAGTTGTTGTGTCAAAATTAGTCACTTTGTTTCTAAGTTATGCATATCCGTTATGTGCTCTTCCTGTTGAAGTAGACATAAATTACAAACCTAAACATCACAAGCATTGATTGGAGTAATGAGCTTATTTTTATTTTTTGTTTAACATTTCTTTCCCAGTTTCTGCTTTCTTCATAGAGCCATTTCTTCTTTCCTAATAACACCTTACAAGAATGTTTCCCTTATATAAGGCAAAAATCTGATCACAAAATATTACAGTACAAAAGTATTTTCCATAACACTCACCAAAGGTTCAGAGTTTTGGTGCAGTAGCAGGACTTTCAAATTGTATTAGAGTAACTCAAGCACAGAATCCTATCGGGTTTTGGTTCATAAACTAGCCTACGGGGATGTGTTAAGAGTAAAATATTTTCCTCAACCCTCTCCAACTCTTAAGTGTTTTGATACACTGAAAAGGACTTCACATAAAAATAGAAATTATGATTGAAAAGAAATTTAGCTCTTCTAAGGAGTGAGGAAAGAGTAAATTGTCATAGCAATTATATCATCAGAATATGATCCTAAGCTCATGTCAAATGTTTGGGTCCCTTATACTAGTTATTAGACTTGTTTTTTTATGCTTCACTGTCACCCCTATACTTAATGGTGTTTCTCATTTTTTCCAATTATGTTGGAGAACATATCACTCAATCCTAGATTCGGATTGTCCTCCTATTTATATAGAAAGAAAATATATCAAATTGCATAAATACCCGTAATCTCCCTAATCCTCCTCATCAAGCTGGTGCAAAATGTAAATCATGCTCTGAGCTGTTACAAAGAAGAGAACTTTTCTTTGGCAATAATTTACTGAGATATCACCAATCGGCCACTAGAAGTAACATATAAAGTGACTATCCTCTTGGCCATCACCATATCTCCAATGAAATAATAGTCCACCTTAATATGTTTTGTCCTCACATGAAAATTAGGTCTTGACAATCTACTTCACAGCTTAATTATCATAATATATTACCATAGATTGAGGATAAACCAATCTTATCTCACATAGAAGAAACTAAACCCAAATCATATCACATGCAATATGAGCCATGGTTTAAAATCTGTGTAGCGGTATCAACCAATGGTTTGTTGGCCCAAAGGTCATTTACCTTAGTTTTGATGATGATAATCTCATGTAGTTATTTATATTAATAATTTCATCTATATAGTTTCAGGCAAGGTTCTAAATATCGGGTATCGGATGGGGGTTTTTCATATCGGATATCGGAAATCAGGCGAGATATCGGGGATTCGCGCGCATATCGGGAGTTCATATCAGACACTATATATAATAAAATATTGATATCTAAAAGTTGATTTACTGTCATAGATATCATCTACCTAATAAAAATGATGTAATATGCATGCAAAGACAGTAAAAAAAGCAATACACATTTGCATGCATTCATGCAATAAATAAGTTATTTCATATCGAGTGATATATCGAGTGATTTATCGTCCGATATCGGGCGACTTATCGGCCGATATTTCAAATATCGGCCGTTTTTTGCTGCAAATGATTTCCCCATATCGTATCGGCAGCAGGTGAAAAAGGAGATATCGGACGATATCTCGGCCGATATTTAAAACAGGGGTTTCAGGTTAAGAAGTTTCTTCTTAACCATGTGTTTAAGTTTATCTAAATACTCACAAGTTTTGAAGCTTTCCATTTAGTAATCCAAGAGCCTATGCATCAAGTTCAATCACGATACTCGTGGTGGAGTCAAATTCAAGTTGCAAATTGAAGCATTTCAAGAAAAGAATTTTTTTCTATTATGTTGTGTAAGAATTAGTTTTGTCAAAACTAAGATTAGTGACTTTGATAGCTCATGAGATTAACACACACACACACAGACAATATTTTATGTGTTTTGTTTCCAAAGTTTTTGAAAAAAACTTCAAAAGTTTAGATTGGTTTTCAAATAGTTTTTAAAAAATATTTGTTATTCAAAAATGAATTTCATCTTGCAAAATATTAGTTCTATATAGAGTTTTTGTGATGATCTATGATCACACACATTTGGACTTCATATTCTTCCCAAGAACGATGTTTTGTATACATATATTCAAATATCTGGAGGAAAAATCAAAAAGTATTTCAAAAATTTTCATACATCAATTTTTGACTTGAGTCGGTCGATCGATCTGTCGACCAGGCAGCCGACCGAGCATTTGACCGACATGCACGCTTATGCATGTGTGCACTTCGGTCGACCGTTCCATCTGCGACTACAAAACCCATGTTTCTGTTTTGACCGATCGACTGAGCGGCTGACAAATATTACCCAACGGTCAAATATATGACCGTTGGCGGTCGACCGACCAGTCGACCGTAGAGCCAATTTTGGCAGCATTTGACCATAATGGTTATATGTTAACTTTTGGTTTAGTTGTTATCACCAACGACTATATTGATTTTCTCTCGTATATTTTGACCCTATACATATATAAACACTATAGAAAACTATTAAGGATTGATTCATCAAGATTTGTATTCATTTACTTCCAATTTTTGAGAGAAAAATATTTTCAAAGAGAAATTTTTAGAGTCAAATCCAATACAAATTTTCTCAAGCCTTGTTTCTTCAATTCACTCATTTCAGAACTTTTCTCTTCATAATTTCAGAGCTACAAGTTCTTCTCTTGGTATAAGGATTGTTTGTGAGCCCATTTTTTAGTGATTTAGGAGAGATCATCTCACTTCTTGTATTAAAGAGTTGTAAAAGTTGTGGCCTCAAAAGATCTTGCGGGTTCATTGATTGTAAGGTGTTGCGGCACCGAGTGAGAGGACTTGTGAGTCCGGTTCGTTCTTCCAGGAACGTATAGAGTGGTGATCTTGCATGATCAATTATAGTGCTAAATCTTTCATTACAGTGAAGGCGGGGACGTAAAGTATGTGGTTCAAACCTCGAAACAAATCTTCCGTATTTGCGATTGCCTTCTCTCTCTTTCTCTTTACTTAACTCACTGTTTACTTTATTGCATGCTTCTAAATTGATATATCATATATTGCAAAATATACTCTTGTGCTATATGGTTTTGTGTTGAGATTGTCTATTTGCTTTTGTTAATCACTTAGTAATTTTTATTTCATATTATTTATTATTTGTCTATAACCATCACCTATTTACCCCCTCTAGGTGATTTCAATTGATATCAGAGGCTAATCTTCTAGTATTTGATTTAACCACCTTAGAGAGATCCTAAGTTGGCTATATTTGTTGCTCGTATTCATTTGCAAAATTGTTTTCATGACATCCGACTACTTTTCTAGCATTAAGTCCCCACCCAAGTTTAATGAGTTAAATTTTTCTACATCGAAAGTGAAGATGATCCTTTTCCTTAAGTCTCTAGGATATAATGTTGCGAAGGCCGTCACTAAAGAGTTTGTTAAACCTCAGGTGATGAGGATACATTGTCCGAGGCAACCGCCAAGGATTATGAAGACAATGCGAAGGCACAATATGCATTGACATAAGCATTAAATGATGATCTTTCACACGTTATTAATTGTAAATCCGCCTTTGAAGTTTGGAATGACTTGCTTATAACTCATGAGGAAACTTCTCAAGTCAAGAGTTCAAAAACCGATTTGCTTCATTCTCAATATGAGAATTTTTATATGCTTGAAAATGAGACAATTGAGGAAATAGTTTCTCGCTTCACTAAAATCAATAATGGATTATCTTTCTTAGGTGATAGAATTGACAACTATCAAAAAATGAGAAAAGTCAATGAGCTCTTCCCAAAGCTTGGGAGGTCAATGCAACAACTCTCAAAGAGCTAATTAATCGTCAGGAGTTGGGATTCTCCAGATTTATTGGGAATCTTAAGACACATGAGATGGAGATGAAGGTTCGTGAAGAAGAGAATTGCAAAAGAAAAAGTCTTCAAAGCTATTCCAACCATTGTAGAAGAAGATGAACCAATAGACAAAGGAGAAGGAGAAGATTTTGTCATGATTATTAGAAAGGTTGGTAAGATGTTCTACAAGAAAGAAAGGATGAACAACTTCCGAAGAACAAGGCCACCCATGAGAAGTGAACGAAGAAAAGAAGAGATGTGTCCTTACTATCATTGCAAGAAGACGGGATATCTAATCGCGGATTGCCCCTCACTTCAAGCCACAATCTTTAAGAAATTGCACAAAAAAGCCATGGTGGCAATATAGGATGACTCAGAGACCGAGTCCGATGAAGAAGAGATCGACACCGCAGATGTTTGCTTCATGACAAAGGGAGAAGAATCAAATAAGAAATTTCAAACTCTCTTTAGAGATGATGAACTTACTATGGATGAACTAGCTAAATTTTTTGAAGAATTACAAAATAGATATTTTCAATTTTCAAAATAAAAAAAATTAAGAAAGAAAAATAACCTTTTGAAAAATAAACTTGAAATTATTTTTAAAGAAAAAGAACTATCTTTGTGTTTTGAAAAGACTAAGGATGATTTTGATACTCACAAACGTATTTGTAAGGGTAAAAGCCCTAAAATGAGTTGTGATAAAAATGAGTTTGAATCTTTGAAAAATAGAATGAATGATTTAGATTCTAATTTAAAGATCCGTGTTTTTAATATGAAGAAGTTAGATTCCTCGTTTCTAAAGGAAAAAACCCAAGGGAAACAATATTCACATGCACACAGGAAGTAAGCTCACAATGCACATCACAATATGCATATATTTATGGCGAGGTGTACACATGTACATATTATGGCCACAAAGGCCATTTAATCAAATTTTGTTATGTCAAGTTAAATTTGAAAAATAAGAATATTTGGGTCCAGGAGAATACTAATCTTATAGAACCCAAGAAGATTTGGTTACTAAAGAATACACCAAATTTATTAAACGTAGGTGTGTCCTCCTTCAAGACTTAGGGGAATGGTGTCTTAGTGGTGGATACATTGAAACTTGAAGGATCAATAAAGTTAATGCATCACTATCAAGGGAGCTAGGTGGAAGAACACTTTTTTGGGGATTGCTTGCGTATATCGGTGTCATCTCCACTACATTTTAGAATATCTTGTTTACATGTTCATGTCAAATAGTTTAGAACCCAATACATGATTTCTAATTGTATATATACATGCTCATGTTAATAGCCTAGACTCTTTTGTTAGGATATCTACAAAATTGAATGAATAGATAGATTATCTCCATGTATCTAAGTTGGTTTGTGACAATATTTTTTTGCATATTGTTTTATATATATTGAATGCTTACTTTGGTGATTTTATAGACTTAATTTGTTTTGTCTTCGCTTCACTTCTATGAATGTGTTATATTTGTATTCTTATATAAATAAATGATTTTTTAATCCATTTATTAAGCAATACAAATAAGAAAATCATCGAGCCCTTAACTCATAATCTAGAGGAATGGCGAGGAGAAGTTCAAAACCCGTCATGGGTATTCAACTTCATTTCTTATTTATTGGCTTAATTTTGTTTTAAGTATATATATGATTTTTTTGTATTTTTTTTGTATTTTTGGCAAACTATTTATAAAAATAATTTTAGTAAATTGTATTGGAGCTAAGTATATCTTAAAATGTTTTCATACATTGTTTTAAGTTTTTTAAATTATCCTATAAGTCAGTTTTTATAAAAATCAGACCCTATTTTGCAAAAACAGAATTCTATTTTTAGAGCAATCTCGGTCGACCGCCCGGTCATCTAAATAAGTCTACAGGACTTACTGGATTGGTCGGTCGACCGAGTTAGTCTGTCCTGACTTGTTCCTTATGTCGGCCCAGACCGACCGGTCGACCAACATTGGAAGTTTTTATCTGTCAGGGCTCTCGGGTTTTTCTGGTCGACCGATCTTCAGATCTGCCTATTTATTGTTTTGAAATCCTAGATTTTTTTCTCTTCTCCCACATTTGCCAACTCCCCTCCTCTTACTCATTCTCTTTCTTCTAAGTTCTCTCATATCTCACCATATCCACTCAAAATTCTTTGAAGATCACTTGACTACTACTTCAACTCTTGATTGGAAAGAAATTACTAGTCGTGGTTGGGTAAAATTCTCTCATCCTTTTTTAGCCCTATTTTTTTTCATTTTCTGTTGATTTTCTATAATTTTTCTAGTTTCATCTATCCATTTGATTCAATATATCTTCCAAACGTCCTAGAACTGAGAAATCTGACAAATCCAAGCAACTAAAATCATCCAGATCTAAACCCTTGTTTGTTTCTCAAAATGCTAAATTCAAACACTCTGTTATTTGCAAGAAGAATGTTATTTCTGGTTGTTCAGTTGTGTTAACAGATTTTGAACATTTGAATTTTGGTAATATTTTGAAATCTAACTCTTTGGAGTACTTTGTGACTATCAGAGAACAAGTTTATCCCGTACTTGTTCAAGTTTTCTACTCCAATCTAGCCTTTCATAATAATCACATTCAATCCCGTGTTAAAGGTGTTGACATCAACATAACTTTTGAAAGACTCGATCGATATTTTTAATTGCCGTGTGAAGGTGTAGACATTTTTAACCTAAGTTTTCATGATTTTGAGCATCCCGATGGTGAGAATTCTCTCACCGCCTCTCACCTACTTTATGATGATGATAATTCGGCTTATGTTAGAAATGAGGACGTAAAAACTACACAACTACCGCTCAGGTTCTTGCCAAGATTGCGTTTAACAATCTTTTTCCAAAATCTGGAGAGTATAGTCGTGCCCGGGGTTGTGCTCCACTTCTCATCTAGTGCCTTTTGAAAGACATTGGAGTCAATATTCCTCGTCTCATCGTTGATTTTATGCTTTCCGAGCTTCTATTAATTCCGAGTAGGAATCTTCCTTTCAGAATGATCCTCACTCACTTCTTTAAGCATCTTAAGATTGACTTTTCTAGCGAGAGAGCCATTGCTCCTTCCGTAGACATCAATAACACTCTACTTAAGAGGATGCACGTTGGCGCTCGTGTTCATGCTTCACCCCTCCAGTCCAGTCTCAAGCACCTTTTGTTCCTGGCTTCTCTTCTTCAGCAGATCCATTTGCTGCTCTCATGATCCATATTAGTGATTTATCTATGAACCTCACTTCTGCCATTGAGAAGATATTGGCAAATCAGAACGAACTTCGACAGGAGTATCGTAATGATATGTCATACATCTGCTCACCGTTCGTTATCTTCAGAGATGCAAGGATGTTGTTTCCCCAAGAATGATTGACCCATTCCTATTCCTGATGGATATTCTCAGCCTCTTCCTGCCACTATTCCTCCTTTCGATCCATAAGTTGCTCCGTTTGATGCATCCTCGGTTTATCATCTAGCTGATCCTCTTGAAGATCCACACCTTCAACTAGACTTGAGCTTCATCGCGAGGAAGGCACTTGAGCTCTCTACCTTTTTGATGTTAACAAAAAGGGAGATGCAGTTGATAGTTGATGGATACCTTAAGCAGTTAATGGATGCTTGGTTATTTTAAATGTTTGTGTTCTTATGTACTTTGTTTGGTTGTCATGTATTTTGAGACATCTTGAGACTATCATGGATATTGTAATAATTAAACAAAATATGGTTTGTAGTTTGTATTAAACTTTGGCTTATGTTTTTCGATAAACTTTGGCTTATGTTTATGGATTGTATGATGACCTTGTCTTTATGTATGGTTTGAGTTTAGCTCTTTATCTATAAAGTTTTGTGGTGATATGCATTTTCATACGTGGTTTCTTCTTTACCATTCCTCGACCTTTTAGTTTGGAGGATGGTGGTACTGGATGGATGGAGGAAAACGTTTATGCATATAATTTATATCATTATATCCTATTATGCATAAATGTGTTCATAGAGTATGTATCTTGACTATCCTAATGACTATGCTTTATATTGATGCATTGAGTTTAAATGTCATATTTCTTATATGCATGTGTTTAAGGGGAGCTTCAGTTGAAGTCTCTTCCATATTTATTTAAAATAACTCCATATATTTTGTCATCATCACAAGGGGGGATTGTTGGCCCAAAGGTCATTTACCCTAGTTTTGATAATGATAATCCCATATAGTTATTTATATTAGTGATTTCATCTATATAAGTTTCAGGTTAAGATATTTTTTCTCAACCATGTGTTTAAGCTTCTCTAAAGACTCACAAGTTTTGAAGCTTTCTATTTAGTAATCCAAGAGCCCAAGCATCAAGTTCAATCACGACACTCGTGATAGGAGTCAAGCTCAAGGAGTCCAAGTTGCAAAATGAAGCATTTCAAGAAAAAAAATTTTAATTTTATTGTGTAAGAATTAGCTTTGTCAAAATCAAGATTAGTGACTTTGATAGCTTATGAGATTCACACATACACACACGCATGCACAATATTTAATGCGTTTTGTTTTCAAAGTTTTTGAAAAGAATTTCAAAAGTTTAGATTGATTTTTAAAATAGTTTTTGAAAAATATTTGTTTTTCAAAAAGAAATTTCATCATACAAAATATTAGTTCTACATTTAGTTTTTGTGATGATCTATGATCACACACATTTGGACTTCGTATTCTTTCCAAGAATTATGTTTTGTATACATACATTCAAATATCTAGATGAAAAATAAAAAAGTATTTCAAAAAATTTCATATTTTTATTTTGATTTGGGTCGGTCGACCGATCTGTCGACTAGGTAGCTGACCAAGCATTCGACCGACATGCATGCTTGTGCATGTGTGCACTTCAGTCGATCGCTCCACCTGCCGACTGTAAAACCCATGTTTCTATTTTGATTGATCAACCTAGCGATCGATCGATATTGCCCAACGGTTAAATATATGACCATTGGTGATGGATCACCTGGTCGATCACAGTCCGATTGACCGCAGAGCAAATTTTGGTAGTATTTGACCCTAACGGCTATATTGTTAACTTTTGGTTTAGCTGTTAATCACCAACAACTATATTGGTTCTCTCTTATATTTTGACCCTGTATATAGAAACACTGTAGAAAACTTAAGGATTGATTCATTAAGATTTTATTCATTTACTTCAATTTTTAAGAGAAAAATAATTTCAAAAGAGAATTTTTTAGAGCCAAATCCAATACAAATTTTCTCAAGCCTTGTTTCTTCAATCTACTTATTTCAGAGCTTTTCTCGCTATAATCTCATAGCTACAAGTTCTTCTCCTGATTATAAGTATTGTTTGTAAGTCCATTTTCTGATAATCTAGGAGAAATTATCTCAATTCTTATATTGAAGAGTTGTAGAGGTTGCGGCCTCAACGCGAGCTTGCGGGTTCGTTGATTGTAAGGTGTTGCAGCACTGAGTGAGAGGACTTGCAGGGGCGGTTCGTTCTTACGGGAACGCATAGAGTGGTGATCTTGCGGGATCAAGAATAGTGCTAAATCTTTCATTACGTTGAAGGTGGGGATGTAGAAAGTGGCTCGAACCTCGAAATAAATCTCTCGTGCTTGCAATTATCTTTTCTCTCTTTATCTCTACTGAACGCACTCTATACTTTATTGCATGCTCCTAAATTGGTATATCATTTATTGCAAAATATACTCTTGTGCTATATTGTTTTGTGTTGAGATTGTCTATTTGTTTTCTATTAATCACTTGGTAATTTTTATTCCGCATTATTTACCATTTGTTTATAGCCATCACCTATTCACCCCCAGGTGATTTCATGGTTCTTATCATGGTTTGAAATATCGGCCAATCCCGATACAGATCGATTGATTCATATCAGAATTGGCGGACAAAGATATGGATTCTGGGCTAATTAACCTGAGAACGCTAGAATCAATAGGGAATCGCCGATATAATAATATCATCGACTTATATTAGAGCATATCAGGCCGATACGAGGTTGATATTGTGGCCTTTGCAAAAAAAAAAAATAACAAGAACTTGACCCCTCACCTCGCCGCCCCCAAACAACCTGACAGACAAAGATCTAACCTGACAGAGAAAGATCTAGGGCTCAGATCTCCTCTTTGGTGGCAACAAGGCCCAAATCTCTTTGCGGTGGAAGGGATCTCCTACGACAAGTATGAAAGTTAGGTTTTTGTTGATAAATTATGTATTTTTCTTTTTAGTTCTTCCTCATATTCTTCTTTTATTAAGACTATTGCCTCATCTTCTTCTCTTCTCCTCCTTGCGTTATTCTTCTTCTTCTCCTCTTCCTCTTCTTCTACTCAGGCTATTGTTGTTATTAGTCTCCCTTTCCTCCTCCGTTCATTCTTCTGTGCACGTTAGTGCTTCTTCTCCTGCTCCTTTTATACTCATGTTTTTTTTGCTGCTTCTCTTCCTCCTCTTCTACTTGTGTTGTTAATTCTTCCTCTTCTCCTCCTCCTTCCTCTTTTCTTCTCCTCCTTTTATCCTCAACTTTTATGCTACTACTGTAACGGTCTCAGATTCAATTAGGCTAATCCACTAATTATCCGCTAACTAAAGAGACGTTAGTTACAACTTATCACTTGATCACCCTAAATTTCGGCAGCATTTTCCCTAAACTTCATCAGTTATCTATATATAAATACATCACCGATAGCCTATATGGCTTATACAAATCTCAATATTTCTCAAAGTATACACAATCACACATGCAATGACATATGATTTCGGCTTGACCTCGCCTACTTATTCGTAATTCACAACACGCATATATGTGTGTGTGTGTGTGTGTGTATATTAACATCATAACTATAAACCATCAAAGTCTGCCCCATCTGAACAAGTCACTACGACTACATCATATACATCATAACCAACATATAAGAAGATACAACCAACCATGTTTAATAACATGCATATTTCTCTGTTAACATATGTTTATGCATTAAGTTCCAAAGTCTTATATAACAAGATGAGGGGGAAACATCCAAATGGAAGGATCTTGCTTTCAAAAGGAAATCTTCGTTTATTTCGCCCGACCACTTCCAAACTTAGGCGGGACCTTTACCTTTGTTTAGTCCTTAAAGGGGGTAACAACGGGGTGAGCTTGATGGCTCAGCAAGTAAAATAATTAACCCAATACAATAACATCATTAACACACATAATAGGCAATTACACAACATACATAGTGTTATAATATTGTAGAAGAAAAGCAACCATTTCAATGCATGTAACACATATTTAAATGAATCTACATGCATATATATATATATATGACAATTTAACTTAGTTTGGTTCATAATTTTTAGCACCGTCTTCGCACCCACCGGTTCCACCCGGTCTCTTCCTCCGAAAACACAATTTCGTCCTGTATTTATACCCACCAGTTACACCCGGTCCCTTCCTCTGAAAACACAATTGTCTCGTCTTCGTACCCATCAGTTACACCCGGTCCCTTCCTCCAAAAACACAATTTCATTATGAACTAACAATATGTAACATTTCTTCTTGCATACATAGTTTAATCTTTACCATTTGAGGTTATAACAACACATGAAGTTTTCACATATAAATGATCAAGCATAAAGAGCTATTCACCAATACTGAAATGCAATAATCTTTTTTATACTCATAAACATGACGAACTTGCCAAGTACATTAACATGTAACATTCTTTCATGTGTAAACATGATGGACTTGCCAACCACATTAGTATGCAATATTCTTTTCATATGTATATGTATAATGAATACACAAGAGGCTTGCCACCAACACTACCTTCCAATATGACTTTCATATATAATGGAGCTTATTACTAAAACTTAGAGACACTAGCAATGGATTCAACCCAAATAGAACTTTGCAATTGCTAAATCCTCATGATATCCCTTCAACACCCTCAAATCAGTATCAAGTAGTTGATAGACATATAACTCATCCAAGATTCTTTTCAGAGTAGAATATCACTCAGACACATATTTGTCTCTCATGTGTAAGGTGAACAACTGCTCATATAGCTCAAATACTGTAGATATATTCTTCTCATTAGCGTATATCTCCTTCAAGGTTTCTTAGATCTCCTTATCAGTATGCAAGAACATAACCTCGGCACTCACTTTCTCATCCATGCACACATCCATCATTAGTAGCCACGTTATCACACATCAAATGTTAGTAGAAAGTCGTTAGTAGCCAGTCATCATATCCAATATATTGGTATTAGGTGGATCATTAGCTAGATGCTTCATCTCCTTCTGAGCACCAATAAATTAACAAAAAATGGTGCACACAACAGATAATTAGTGCCATTAAGCTTCACAGTAACTGCAATGAGAGTTTGGGTACCATGTTATCAATAGTTGGAGTAGTAATTGCCGAGATCTGTTTGTTCTCTTCTTCAGTAGTAGTCATTGCATCCAGACAATAATAAGAAATAACCATAAGAAGGTAGCAGACGGAGATCACTAACTACAGATGTGTCCATGATCAATATACAACCAGAATTATGAAAAAGAGTCGAAAGACAACAAGATAAGACACAGAACACAGCTTTTCAGGACTAGCTCTGGCTTGGATTGAGTCAACAACAGCAGACCTAGCCATTATAGAGATCGACAGAGCGTCAGAACCCGAGATCTAGATTTCAGCGTCTGATATCATGTCAGATTGAAAATGTGGCAATTGAATTATCTATTTCTGCCCTAATTTCCTGTAAATAGATATTAGAGACCATGTGTACAATAAGATATGGGTACATGTTTATCCCAAATACCCACACAACTAAACATATAACGTATCTTAATCATCAGTCTTATTACTTGGAAATTTCTCATTGAAACATATTAAAGAAATATGATGAGAATATATGTATTTTAGATAACTAATTAGTGTCAAGTGCCAATATATTAAAATAGGGGTGGCAATTGGGTCGGGTCGACCCGACCCGACCCAATTACTGCTCGACCCATATAATAATCGGGTCGGGTCGACCCGACCCGTTTATTATATGGGTCAAAAATTCAGACCCAGACCCGACCCAGACTTAATCGGGTCGACCCGACCCGACCCATTTGACCCGATTATTAAGCCTTAAATACAATTTCTTTACGCTATTTTACTAAATTGTTTGGTGATATGGTTGGTCATCACACTAAACTCATACACTAGAGGTCACATGTTCGAAATTGGGCTCACGCATATTTTTTAACAATTTAATTTAGGTCAAGGGGAGGAGGCGGTGGCGGCGGTGGAGGAGATCGAAGGGGAGGAGGCCGAGGAGGAGAGAGAATAATTGGGTCTGGCGGGTCAAGCGGGTCTGGCGGGTTCGGGTCGACCGACCCATTTAATAATCGGGTCAGATGGGTCGACCCGATTACGACCCAAACCCAATTAGCCCAAACCCATACCCGCTAACTCCGGGTCGGGTCGGGTCGGGTCTGGCGGGTCGCGACCCATCTGCCACCCCTATATTAAATAACTAAAAAAAATCTATATTTATATGGCAGGTTTCGGGCAGGTTTGAGTTTTGACGGGTTTGAGTTGGGTGAGTTTTGGAAAAATAAAATAAAATAAAATCGACCCGTCGGGTTTCTGATAGGTTTCGGAGGCTTTAAAACACACTTTTGGCAGTCCGTGTTGGGTAGAACATGACCAAATGCACGCCCCTACCGAGTGTGTAATGTGACTCATGATAACTTCTTACAGAAAGGTGGTCAACCCTTTTTTCACGCCATAAATCTTTATTAGTGACATTTTTTTATGGGTTTTAAAATAATAAAACTTGATCTCTTCTATCTCTAGGAATGGCAAGGTGGTAAGGTTTACTCATTAAATTTTAGCTCTTATGTTTGATCCTGGTGTGATTCCAAAGTTGGATGCCCATTATCAGTACAAGTGTAATATAATTATTGGTTTAATTGTTCTAATACTAACCCAACCAGTCTCTTCCTCAAATTTTTATTTTCCAGCCGAATTTTAACCCTAAATTGTGTTTGGCTCCTTCATCATTCTATCATATACTTCAGCACTATACTACTGTCTGAACGTGTTTAGCTAAACTACCTTTTGCATTTTATTCTATGCAGTATGCTTCATTAGATTATTTTCCTGTAATATTGCTTTATCTTTGCAGTTTGATGAAGGAATATGTTCTCCCTTTGTGGAAATGTACAAAACTATTTTACATCCCGGGGAGGTACAAAGATGTAGTATTCTATACATTTATATTCGTCAGTCATTGCTGTTTGACAATACACTTACTGTTGTGTTCGGTTTGTTCTTTTCTGAGTATCATTTCAATTGAAAAATATAATGGTTATGCACAATCAGTTTGTTGTCTCATTAACTTCATGCGCAAGTACCATGTACTCCTCTCCCCCAAAACTTGAACATGGGACTTCACCCAACACACTCAACCCTTTACCAGTTTACTCCTGAACTAGGCCTCAGCGGTAGAATGCCAGTCGCTAAGAGCCTAAGATAAGCTTTATCCTAGGTTGTCTCCAGAGTTTCTTGGTTTCTTTCTTCTGGAAGGCTTGCCAGTTGAAATTAGTGATTCCTTGTTAGTTCACCTGAACAACTTTCTGAGCCACAGAGGATTGATTACCTTTTTTCTCTAGCACAATCATAACAGCATCATGAGTTATTCTGATGTCACAGAAAAAGTAACACCTTTCCAACTCAATAGCCTATACTTTTCCTGATGATTCTTGTAGTCTATTTGTGAGTTAATAAAAGCTATTATGTATGAGTTAGGTACCTAGATTATTGGAATTTTTCATTGTTCATATACTAAAAGTTTCATCTGTGGCTTATGTTTGATATGTCTTTCTTTAGGTCAACAGGATCAAGGAAGTTCCTACAAAGAGTAACATAGTGGCAACACATACTGACAGTCCAAATGTAAGTTTTCTGGGTTTTTTTTTTGTGTGTGTTATTTGCCGCAATTTAATTCAAATCACAAATGTAGTCTATTGTGAGGCAAAGGATGAGTCTGCTTCAATGTAAATCCTTAGTGGATTGATGCAGGTACTCATTTGGGATGTTGAGGCCCAGCCCAGTTGTCATGCTGTTGGTGCTGCAGAACCATGTCCAGATCTGGTCTGCTATTGTTACTAGTTTATTCTAAACATAATTCATATTATTAAATAGTTTCATTCAGAGGTCTTGTTTTTCTCTGACTTCTTCTCATGAATATAATGATTCATTTTTTAACTGTTACTTTGTATTTCCAACTGACTACTCACTAGCAGGTTATCTTCTTGCAGATACTGACAGGGCACCAACAGAATGCTCAATTTGCTCTTGCCATATGTGCCACCAAACCCTTGTTCTTTCTGGAGGTTGTAGAAAACTCATTTGATCATTTCATTTTTCACCTATAATTTGTTTATTCAAGGATACAAGCTATATTTGGCCCTATCATTTCTGCTATTCAAAGGGGCACCTTTCTTGTGGTGTAGTTCACCTGTTTGCCTAAAAAAATTGCATTTGACGTACTTGGCATTTCATATATAGCTTTATTGGCCAATCAAGCGAGTATTAATTTAAGTATATTGTTGAAACAGAAAAACTCTGTAGTTTGTTTTTTGCTGCCATGTCTTGTTAAGTTGTCTTATGCTTTCAGGATTGAGCTAGTGTGCATCAATAAGAGAGAGAGGAAACAAAATTGAACTTAGATCAAGCAAATATTGTAATTCTTGCAATATTGCTGTGCAAGAAATGAGCATTGATTTGGCCCATGTGCAGTTTCACCTATTCACACACTTCTAATTTATATACGACATCTATTCTTCACATATGTAAATCATATTATAACTTTGACAGATTCTAAACTTTGTAGGTTCACTTAGATAATGAAACTCTTATATTAAAAGTCAAAATTACATTTCATGTCTACTTTTGTCAGTCATCATCAAAGTTGCATTTATCCTTATGCAGGAAAGGACAAATTGGTTCTATTGTGGAACATACAGGATCATATATCTACTCTGGGAGAGGCGTCATCTACTAAATATCCCACTGCATTATTTGATAACTCACGTGGCATGGACAGTCCAACAGTTGAACCACAAGGGTTCTACAAAGGTCATACAGACACTGTTGAAGATGTGCAGTTTCGCCCTTCTAGGTAATCAAGCATTAAAATTCTGTGACCTATCTAATAGATATCTAGACCTATATGTGCTATGTTCCTTTTTCTAAACAATATGTTCTTTTGTTTTTCATGTTATGATAATGGTACATAAAGTTGATGGTGTGAAGCCGGTCCTGTTGGACACGCGTGATGGACATGATGCTTCAATTTTATGTGTATTTTTTTAGTAGTTGGTATGTGTTGGTGACTTGTTCATGTCCAATTGTTATTCAACATAGCTTAGAACCCACATGACCAAAAGGGAAAATCCCTACCGGAGTCTTGGCTTTAAACTTATTTAACTTGTTGAGATGAAGATGAAGAGAAGACGGTGCACCCTCAATTAGAGTGTTGTCGTTTATCTAAAGCGAAAGGAGATCGTGTCCTAATAAGACTAGATGAATACAAAATATCCAAAAAGGACTATAAGAATACAAAATAAAAGAAAGCATATTATAAATTATTTATTTTACTCTAATACTCTCCCTCAAGCTGGAGCAAAGATGTGAATCATGCCCAGCTTGCCATAAAGAAAAAAAGTCTTTCTCGATAAAGCTTTAGTAAAAAAATCACAAAGCTGACAACTAGATGCTATGTTGCACAGACACGCAATATTGAAATGGACACGATACGTGGACACATGACAAATACTTAAAAAATACACATGACACGTGTATCCGATATGCGTGTCGGTCATGTTTCAGATATAATACGGCTCCATGATAAAAGTATCTATACTACATAGACTGGATGTAACAAATGAAGTAACTATTTAATGTCTCATCCCATGTGATGTGAAACATGTATGCATGTAAAAAAGAAATCAGTGTTGTAACTAAAATGTGCTACGTTTCACCAAAATTACGATCGTGAGTAAGAACATAGTTAAAACTTGTAATGTCACAGATGTATTTAAACAAAAATTGCAGGCGCAGGTTGCACATTATGATCTCAAATAAATCAATGCAATTACTTTCACTGTTCACAATCACCTTACAGTTCTTATCTCTATTCTTGTTGAATGTGTGCAAAGTTGTAGTTCTTCTCCACTCAACTTTTTCTATTGGTTGTGAGGAGAGACACCTGATGACACATAAGTGGGTCGACGGTATGGGCCTAATGCAGTTGTCACCAGCGTCATCACATGTGATATCTTGGTCAATGTCAGAATCTTCTTTTCTTTGGTAAATGAATTCGTCTGAATCTGCTGCAGGTACTTTATTGACAAAGGCGATTTTAACCAGATTTGAGCAGTTGGCAGCTATATATGCCCATAATCTTGGCGCTTATAACATTTGATTGTGGGACTAATTTTGGGAGTTCCTTCTCAATGTTCTTGTCTTTGGTGTCCTTTTCTACACTCCTACCATTGGTATTCGTTTTGGGTGTTGACAACTGAGCTTGAAATTGGTTTGAGTACTGACTCAAATTAGATTTGCTCACTTGAGTTTCACACCTAAAAGTGTAAATAGACTTGGCTAGATCTAAGCCTTGGACCAATAGGGTTCAAAGACTCAGCGAGTCAGAGTTAACTCTGTCGAGTCGTCTTTGGATCGGCGGGCTTCGCGACCAGAACGTGACGGATCCACTTTTGGCCCCGATTTTTGTCGACTCGGCTGACTCGACCGAGTCCCGATACTACTCGGGTTGACTCGGCTGAGTTGACCGAGTCAAGATCGAGTCGGCCTCTTTGATCAGCCTATTGTGAACCCGTGAGTGGCGAGTTAAAAAAGAAAAAACAGATCTGATCAGATCGCGAGTCACCAAATTCATTCGCCCGTGAGATCTGATTGTAAGCCCTCATCGTCACCCCTTCCTTCACCGATGAGAGTATCGTCGATGCTTCCTTCTTCAGGTAACTCTCTTTCCTAGTCTCTCTCTTTTGATCTCTCTGTGTGTCTCTCCCTCTTTGTCCCTCTTCTCCCTCACCACTCCCTATCTCTCAGATTTTTTCCTCTCTCTTGCCTCTCTCTTCCTCTCTTTCCCTCTCGGTCTCTCTCCTTCTCTCTCCCGCTTTCTCCCCCTCCGTCTCTCTCTTTAGTAGGTAATTTAAATTAGTTAATTTAAATTTAGTAACTTAAGTAGTTAATTTGGTAATTTAAGTTAATTTAATTTAAGTAGCTATAACTAGCTAATTTAGTTATTTAGTAATTTTAGTTAATTTAGTAAATATAATATAAAGTTAATTTAATTTAATTTAAGTAGATATGATCTAGTTAATTTAGTATAAATTAAATTAGATTTAATTTAAATTAATTAGATATGGTTTAATTTTTAAAAGTATAGAACTTACAAAAGGAATTGATTCTTACATGTTCTCATCAAAAAAGATCAATCAAAAGCATGTTCTCATCGGAAAGTGTTAAAAAATTTAGAGATTATTTCAAAATTCTTCCTCTACAATGAAGGTATGCATCGTAGTGAGAAAAGTAAAAGTGTAAGAGAAGCAGATGATGGTGGTGGTGAAGATGTAAAAGTTTTATCTAGTTCTAATAATGATGATGGTGGTGATGGCGACAGTGGTGGTGATGGCGGTGATGGTGATAATGACAGTAATGGGGGCAACAACGGTGCTTATCGAGGGACTTATGGTGTTGTGAAAGCTAACGAAATGGTGCAATATTGTGGGATCTAAATTATTCTGACACACAAGATCTAAATTTTAGTGATGATTATTTGAGTGGAGATTATAATTACTTATGGGGTTATCATAGTCTTGAAGGTTATATACAAGGTTTGAGTTTGATATCATGTCAAATTATGGTATGAGATATGATTATGGACATATACCACAACTTGAGAGATTTGCGAATGCCAGTACCAGTTTCTCTAATTATCGCAGGAATAATTATGATCATGATTTTGTACTTTATCGCAATTCAATATAAAAATGACTATATTATGCAAGTATTTATGCACGCATTTTGTGAAATTGACTATTATGCATGTATTTTGGTATGTCCTACCGATGACGCATGTATTTATGCATTCTCTTTATGTTTTATGTGCTAAGTGATATGTTTTGAACATGTCATATATAAACATTGATCTTTATATATTTTTTAAAGATTTATCGTGATTTTTTCAAAAAAAATTGAACTTTTATGAAGCATTTTGCTCGTATTGCCCGAGACCAATCGTGACACCGCGACCGATGCGTCTCAGTGCCCACCGAGTCGATAGTCGACCGCGACTTTGAACCATGCAGACCAAGGCATAAGCCTTTTCAAGCTCGGTGACTCCACGAGCCAAAAATTCAGTTCTCAGGTCTTCTCTAAGTCCAACTCTAAATCGAGAAAATACTTGGTCATTACTTTCTGTGCCTAGGGCATTACAATGAATGAGAAACTCATCAAATTGGGCAGCATAGTCCTTTGCGTATTTAATGCCTTAGGTGAATCATTGCTAGTTGTTAAGAAGATGACCGTAGTAAGACAATGACACGTATTTATCCTTAAGTTTGTCCTTCATAGCAAAACAAGTATCTATTGGCCGCTGAAATTGGGCTTTCCTTGAACTTTTCTCGTCTGTCTAGTATTGGTTAGGTTGTCCCGTCAGTTCATGGTACCGAACATTACTTTCTCAACTTCAGAAATGAATTCAGGATGAAGTATCTATCTATACTTTGTAGCCATTCTAAAATAATTGAGGATTTGAATGATCAGAATAATCCAGTAGACCATCAAAAGTTAGTACATCAAATTGGGTGCTTGTCAAGTATCAATCATTCTAGTATGGTGTGAACATACCACATTTTTCTTCACGTTTGTTGCGGTTTTCGAGGTGCGTTTTTATGCTACCCAACTTATTATTAGAATTTTGCCTTATTATCAAGGAGATGATGGTCAACAAAATCCAATTGAAGTGGAGAAGAAATAAAAACTTGAAAAAGAAGCAGATCAAGCAAAACATATGACAATCGACAGGAATGTTGACTGCAGACAAGGGGTTGTCGACGGCAACATGCTGGGAAGACCAATATACTCAGTCTGTCGACATGCCTATCGACAAATTGGCACAACAGTCAATAGGTGCTCAGGCATGTCGTCTGTCTGAGACTTAGAATCAGATTCAGGTTTCGTTTTTGAGGTGGTTTCAAGTTTATTTTTTGCTGGACTCCAAATAGAACTCAATTTCTATTCAATGAAGATTTGTTTTTAAAGCTTAAAGGGTCTAGAATTCTTCTAGATCTAGAAAAGTTCTTCAAGTATCCGACAATCAAGATTATCTCATAGTCCGAATAGGATTTATGTTATGAATAAATTAAAATTGTAACCTAGTGTATTGTATAATCTTGAAAGAAAAACATCAGAGAAAGCCAAAAAAGAGAGGAGTAAGATAAAGATGCATAGAGAGAATGTATACTCTTGTAATCTTGAGGGACTCAAGGAGAAGACGGATACTCTTATGAGATCAAAAGGAAGATTCGATTTCTATTGTACCAAGTTTATTAATAAAATTCTCTCAAGTTCTCTGCTCATGGACATAAGACAAGTTTGGACCAAACCACATTTAATTCTCTTGTATTGTCATTACTTTTTTATCTAGGTATTGCTAGTTTACTCTACAATAGTTTTTCTTTTACAAATATTGTTATATCGCCAAGTTCCGCAAGTGTCAATCTCAGTCACAACAATTATCTCGATTTTAGTTCATCGTTTGAGTTAGGGCTTCAAGCTTGGCATGTATGTCGGCGAACATCATGGTAACTTGTTGGAGATCCATAGGAATGCTAGACTCTTTTAAACATATAGAGTCTACCTCTATGTGTTGACATGCACTAAAGAAATCCTAAATGCAACAAAGCAAATAAAACGCCTAAGATGCAATTCCTACCTAACTGTGCTCTGATACCAAATGATGTGAAATATGTATGCGTGTAAGACAGAAATCAATGATGTAACCAAAATGTGCTATGTTTCACCAAAATTACGATCATGTGTAGGAAAGTAGTTAAAACTTGTAATGTGACAAATGAATTTAAACAAAAAATTTCAGTCGCAGATTGCACAATTATGATCTCAAATAAATCAATGCAATTATTAAGTTATGATGATACAATTATACATGCAATATCAATGACCAACAATTACAAGTTTAACAGATTCTCACAATCTTACTATTATATATGGGAGCAGGTGACTCATAAAATACTAGAAAGGTAGTATTATCATGACCCGACAAATAAAGATCATATTCATAAAACATACCTACTGAGGATCTCGTTAATCTCAGTGTCCTGCTGATATGTTTTGGATGCATAGCTCTGGTCTTCACGAGTCCAATGCTTCAAGATGCGGGTCTGTCCGGCAATTCGGACTCCCGAAAACAACCCGAGAACCAAACCTGAAGCTTAATAAGTGTTCTGCTCTTAACGGGTCTGGAACTATAGATACGGGTTCGGATCTGCCCTATAGTTGTAGATCCGGTTCTGCACTGCACTGCGAATCATGGTCGGGTGCAGACGGGTCGGGTTGCTTCGCGGGTTTGATAATTTAAACCCAAACTCTCTTAACTAATCTGGTCGGGTTGTGATGAAAGTGAATCAGGTAGGGTCCTATAATGAACTTGACTGGTAATCAGTTCTGCCTTGCACTGGATGAAGGAGACAGGGTCGTCGAGCTTCAGCGACGTGGCGGGTGGCGGGGAATCCAGAGTGTCAAACTCGGTGAGATGAAGTTGATCGGGTTGCAGATAAGGTAATATTTCATCGAGGGGTCGAAGCAAATTGACGTGAGGGTGAGGAATCTACATTCGATATGCTCTCGGATCTAGTTGATGCAATGGGAAAGGAGGCAAGTCTGATGGCGTCTGCAAGAGGTGATGGTTGCAGAGTGGAGGTAAGAGAGGATGTTGGTGATGAAGGCGACAATAGGACTGAGTGCAGATCAATGGCAACAAGAAAAGGAGGGAGAGAGGGGCGATGCAGGTGGAGGGAAAGGCCGAGAGGAGGGAGCAGGGCGACATGAGGGGAGGAGATCATCGGCAGCAGCAACAGTTGCGCAAGGAGAGATAACAAAGGGGAAGTGAGGGCTCGTGGGGGAAGGAGAGAGAAAAAAGAAATTAAGGTTCGATTTTAATAAAGGGATAAATAGGAATTCAATCCTAAAAAATAATTAATCAATCAAAATTCAACATTCACCAAATAACTAGTATATGAGCCTATTTATAGTCTTTACAAAATCCAATTCTCCAAACAATGGTACTAAACTTCATAATAAAAGAAAAAGAACTAAAAATAAAATAAAGTCAACAGTATACAACGACTCGGACTACTCGAACCATAGTGTTGCAACATGTCTTCATCTTCTCTGATAGGCCAGGACTGGATGTTTGCATAACCATGTCTTTGATAAAGTGACAATTGACTTCAATATGCTTTGTTCGCTCATGAAAGACATTATTATTGATAATGTACATGGCGCTTATTATCGCAATACATCATTGTTGTAGATAATGTTTATTTCCCAAAGAAAAACTTAAATCCACATTAACTTACAAGTTGTATGAGTTATGATATCCAGCCTCAACAGTGGATCGAGCTATAATATTTTATTTTTTACATCGCCATGTTACTAAATTGCCCAATGAAAGTACAATAACAATAGTATAATGATGACCAATAGGATCATTGGCCTAATCAACATCAGAATATCCCACAGTATCCAAATGAGATGAAAGATGATAATACAATCCTTTAACAAGAGCCTTTAAAGAATCTCAAGATATGATAAGTAGTAATCCAGTGGAGCTGATGCAAACTCTACATACATCGACTTAACAAATCCACAAAAATGTAATATCAGATCAAATGACTGTTAAGTAAATTAATTTACTAATCAATGTCGATATTGTCCTCGATCAGCAAGAGGTTCCCCTAGGTTTTGATCAAACTAAATATTAGGACTCATAGGAGTGTCAATGGTTTAGATTCTAATGTACCATTTTCTTCCAATAGATCAATAAAATATTTTCATTGGGACAAAAAAGCGCTTTCAGAGATTGTGCAACCTTGATCTTTAGAAAATACTTTAAGAGACCAAAGTCTTTCATATGAAAATAAAACTCAATTAAGCTTTCAACTGAAGAATACCATGATGATCATTTTCAATGACTACAATATCAACAACAAAATTACAACAATAATTATGCTGGCAGAGAAATGCCTCACAAAAGTAGAGTGAGAGAAATGCCTCACAAAAGTAGAGTGATCAGAGGAATTTTGTGACAATCCATAGTGTGCAATAACAATACTGATTAAACCATACAAGTGGAGATTGCTTCAAACCATAGATAGCCTTTTTGAGTTTACAGACCTTATCAGATTGTCTCTGAACTTTATAACAATGAAGCTGAAGCATATACACCTCTTGAAGATCTCTATGCAAGATGCATTTTTAATATCTAACTTATACAAAGGCCACGCTTTACTCAGCAACTGATGAAAGAATCTGAACAAAATGTAGATGAGCTACCGGAGAGACGGTCTCAAAATGATGAACATAGCATCATGATAATATTTACCATACAAAGCAGTAAGGTAGTCGTCTCTTCATTCATAAATCTTTTTCATCTAAGATCCAACATAACATTATGATAATAAGATTCTGAGAGAGAGAGAGATACAAAAGACATTATGGTTGCAAAACTAAAGTATATAGGATATAAATGCGAGAAAGATAATACTTTATGAATACGATACTGAGTATAAGAACGAGTACCTTTTCGAAAAGCTATGAGAAGCTCAAACACTTTAGTAGAAACAAATGACTAATGAGGAAGTAAGTTGTTTGTAATTTTCTTAATTGATGATAAACTTGAACTGGAGGCTAGTCTTCAGGTTGAAGTGTTACAAAAAAAGTGGAATAATATGAATGGCAGAAGAAGTCATAAAAGAACCCTGGTCAAAAGATAGAGCATGTTTTCAAAGAAAGTGGCATCCACACAAAATATATATTTTCTACTTATGGGATTCCAACATTAATAACTTTTTTGCACATGAGAATATCCTAGGAAAAGACATTGAATTGCATGAGGGTCTAATTTATCATAACCTTTCTCTTGGATGTAAACAAAAAACACAGCACCCAAAAATATTTGGAGGTACTCAAACAATTATTTATCGGGATAAAGAATTGAGAATAGGTTTTGCTATCCAAAATAGAGGCATAAACCTTATTAATTAAGTGAAAGTAGGAAAGACTGTGTCATCCTTAAAACACTTGGGAATATATATATATATGTATGAATCATTTAAGTGATAATTTTTTCTTTTAGCAACAACATTTTGTTGTATATGAGATGAGAACCATAATAATTTTGAAGAGTATGTTGCACATATTCTAAAGTGTTATCATATCTTTAAATCTTAAATAAGTAATTAAGTTGTGTACTAACTTTTTATGAAACTTTTGAAAAATAAAGAAAATTTCAAAATAATATTTCATTAAAAATAACCAAGTCATACGAGAATAGTCATTAATAAAAGTTACAAAGTAAGAACTAAACACACTTTTAACTCAAGTAGGACCTTAAATATCAGTATGAATAACTTCAAATGAAGTACTAGATCGGTTAACTACCTTAGAAGAAAAAAAATTCAATGATATTTACCAAACTAACATCACTGACATTATAATTGAGAAAAGATTTAACCGAAGGAACTAAAAACTTAATAGATTTTAAAGATGCATGACCTAGATGATAGTGTTATTGCATTGCAGACTCATCACATGCAAGAGGAGAAACGCCTATTATATGTTGGTTACCATACTAAAGATAATATAGACCATTTAGCTCATTACTCCCACCAATCTCCTTCATCTGAAGGTTCTTAAAAGTATAAGAGAAATAAAATATTATAGAATAAATTAAGAGCTTTGGTCAAACAAATTATAGGACCAAGATTGAAAAGAACATGAGGAACATAATTAAGATTGGAGAATGCTAGAGAAGAAGTAAGCTTAATAGTGGCAGTGCCGTTAATACTTTTGGAAAGTTCGTCAACAAAAACAACAGAAGGTGCAGAAGACGATGTGTGAAAGATAGAAAAGGCTCTAGATTTACCAGTCATATGAGTCAATATACCAGAATCGATGATCCAGAAGAAGGCGATGAACTCGTTAAACAAGAAATGTCTGGATGTACTAAGATAGCAATATCTAAAGTGGAGACTGAATGCATCTTCTGAATTAGAGCAACATACTTAGATCTAGATAGAGTCATGAAATTGCCAGCAGAAGTAGGTGGAGCAGTTGTATCATATGTAGTAAATGAGGAGGATCTAGCAGACAAATAAGCAGCTCAAGGAGGTCAGGAAGGATTGTCATGCAACTCCCAATACCAGTCGACAATATGATTGGTTTGATTACTATGACAACACTTTCGCAAGTTACTCTGGCCAGGACCAATACCTCAACCTTTAGAAGATAAACCACGATCAGAAGAAGACACACAATGGCCTCAAGAAGTGGTACCTCGACCAGTGGAGAAAACCAGGGGCAAACCATCAACAGAAGAGGGATCAAGAGTAGAAGAGTCTCAAGCGTGAGATAACCATGAGAAAGTATTTTACAAAGAGGGGATCCCACCTTTACTTGCTAGTAATTATCGTCGAAGTAGTTTGAGTGGAGAACTAAGCCTGAAAGAAACTTATGGACATATAATTATTCACGATGCTTCTTAAGAACTTCAATATCACTAGTAACTGGATGGTATTGATTAAGCTCATCAATCAAACCTTAGAAGTAGTTGTAGTAATCTTCCAACCTCTTGTCTCTTTTCTTGAGTCTGAACATGTCCTCAGACACTTCATAGACTCGAGAGGCATTTTCTCCATGAAAAAAGTATCTTGAACAGCTTCTGATGTGAAATGTGTATGGAGCGGGGGCAACAGATAAATTAACTCAAAGATACACTTCACCAATAAGAAAGATCATTCGTAGGAATTGAATTGAAACGGATAATATTAGGCTATGCTATGTTGATCATGCAAGTACTTCTCAATTTCAATGTTTAAAAAACTAATTAGAAACTTTTATTTATGCAGGAAATCAAGTTCTATACGCAATAAAAAGTCAAGTAATCACAATAGAGAAATATAATTACTCGCTCACTTTTAATGTGAACAGAAAACCAGAATAGATAACAGATTGGATGATGTACATGTAGACTTGTAATTAAAGAGTTGATATAATAAGAAAAATACTTGAGATGATTGTAAATTTGATCTTAGTTTGATTGTTTATTGTTAGTTGATCTCTGAACTTATGCAGCTGAGAACATGTACAATCAACGAAATAGTGTCATCGAGGAATCGAGGTTCTTATGCTAGACGAGGTCGAAGTTGCTGGATGCATGAGAGGGAGAGAGATTTGGCGACGGAGTATTTGACGGAGATTTATTTAAGAGAGAATTTTGAACGGGAGATAAAGAGAGAAAAGAGATAGAAAATTAATTAGAGTATCCCAATACTAATTGAATCTGATTAGGACATCCCACCACTAACAGAATTTAGGATCGAGAAATTCAATAATCAAACTCAATTTGAAAGTGAAGAAAAACTTTCATTAATTATTCATTCAAAAAGTGATTACATGGGGCATTTATTTAGGCTACAAAATTGTATCTCCTATTTCTATTTGGATTACATAATCCTACTCCTAAAAGAAATCAAAAGTCTAAAAGAAAAAATACATAAACAGAAAAGTAATAATTTTATTACAAATCATATTACTAAAAAGAAAAATATAAGAAATAAAAACTATAACTCCTAATGTTACTCTGATTTTACAACTCCTTCTAGAACCAAATTGCCATAAAATTCTTGAGCCTCCTTGGGTACATTTTTCATACTTTTGAATTTGGCTTTGAATTGGACTTCAGCTTCATGATGTCCGCATCATTCTACCCGGGTTGACTAAAACTCGACTTTGTTGAGTTTAAGGAAGAACTCTCATAATGTTCCAATATGTCAAGATCAATCTTTTGCAACTCACTTCGATCTATCTACGAATCATCAGTTGGTGATTTTTCTTTCCATCGAATCAAATACTTACGAGTCCCACCATCTTTGGTGGTGATAATTTCATCATCCACAATTTTATTAATCTGATCCATTGTATTAGGTAATATATTTGAAAGTGATAGAGGAGAATGTCTCTTAGAAATAGGCTCAAGAGATGGCTCAATCTAATGGGTTGTTAAGGTTAAAATCAGGACCCTTATAATCCACTAGATCTTAAATATTAAATGTAGAACTGATATCAAAATCCTTAGGAAGATCGATAACATAAGTATTATCATTTAGCTTCTTTAAAATTTGAAATAGACTAGCACTATGAGCATGTAGTTTCTTAACGGTTCCTGGTGAAAATCATTCCGGATGAATACGTATCATCACATAATCAACAACATTAAATGTTTTAAGTCTTTTTCTTACGTCGGCTCGTTGTTTGTAGTTGGCATTACTTTGAACAATTTTATCCATAACTTCTCTGTGTAAGTCATTCACATGTGATGCAAATGATGATGCAGAATCTGATGCTCTAATATAATCAGACATGGAAATAAGGTCTATAGGTTATTTAGGTCTAAAATCATAAACTATGTCATGCGGTAATTTGCCCGTAATCCTATTCACAGTTGTATTATATACAAACTTTGTAGTGACTAGTTTAAGATCCCAACTTTTCGTATGTTGACCAACTAGCGTGCATAACAAGTTTTCTAGACTCCTATTGACAACTTCAGTTTGACTATCAATCTGAGAATGAAAAGCAATGGAGAATTTCAGTTTCGTGCCTAACATATGCCAAAGTATTTTTCCAAAGTAAATCGTGAATTTCACATCTCTAACAGACACAATGGTTTTAAGCAAACCATGTAATTTGACAATACCGTCAAAAATATTTTAGCAACTCTAAAAGCTTCTACAGTTTGAGAACAAGAAAGAAAATGGGCCATTTTGGAGATCCACGACAACTAAAACAGAATCGTGTTTTCTCAAAGTTTTCAGTAAACCTAACACGGAATACATACTCACATCTTGCTAAGCATAATTCGCAATGGGGAGTGGAGTGTACAAACCAGTATTTTTTTTGTTGTTTAGCTAGTTGATAAATGTGACATCTACCAACATGTTTAACAATATCGCGTTTCAAGCTAATATAACTATACTCGATAACTTCTGTGGTCTTCTCATTCCCAAAGTGTCTAGTTAGACACAGCCTACATGCAATTTTTAAACAAGAAATTTTCTAAGAGAGGTTTTTGAAATGCATGCTTACGACCTATAAAAAATATCCATCATGCAGAACAAATTCATCAACTTCTCGTGTAGTCCATCTTGTAGTTCCGCATATATCTCGTGAAAATCAGGACATGACTCATACTCTGTTTTCAATCTTTCAAAATCATTAACTGCAGTTGACATAGTCAAAATAAACATTCAATGACTTAGAGCATCGGCGACTTTATTCAACTCCCGCTTTGTGACGTAGAGTGAATGTATAGTCATGTAAGAACTCAATCCAACAACTATATCTGGTATTCAACTTCTTTTAGGAGTATGTATTTCAAAGCCTCATGGTCAAAAAAGAGAGAAAATTCTTACAGTAGCAAATATTGTCGCCAATAACAAAGTGCTTGAATTAACGCATAGAACTCCTTATCGTAGGTAGAGTATTTTTGCTTGACGTCATTCAGTTTCTCACTGAAATAAGCAACTGGATACCCTTCTTAAGTTAAGACTCTTATACTTATGCCGGATGCATCACATGCTACTTCAAAAATATTAAAAAATTAGGGAGACACATAACTGGGGCACTGATCATTTTTGTCTTAATCTCGACAAACGTTTCAGCAATAGCATTAGACCATACAAACTCACTTTTTTTAAACAGTCCGCAATCGGGGCCATGACAGTGTTGAACTATTTTATAAACTGTCAGAAGAAGGTAGCAAGTTTATGGAAACTTCTCACATCACGGATGTCTTTAGTTCCGACCATTCCTCAATGGCTCTCACTTTTTTGGGATCTGCAGAAACTCCATTCGAAGAAACGACAAAAACCTAAAAAGTGAACTTGTGTTGCAAGAAAGGCACACTTTTTAGGTTAGTATTTAATTCTTTCTTTTTTAATACAGTACAAACTTGATGTAAGTGGTCTAAATGTTGCTCACGAGAGTCTCTATAAATGAGGATATCATCAAAGTAAGCTACAAGAAATTTTTCCATAAAGGGTCGTAGTACTTGAGTCATCACTTACATAAATGTACTCAGAGGGTTGGTCAATCCAAATGTCATAACCATCCATTCATATAGTCTATCTTTCGTCTTGAAAGCAGTCTTCTATTCATCTCCCGGACAAATGCGGATTTGATGATAACCAATTTTAAGATCTAAAAGATTGTGACACTAGACATTATATCTAACATATCATCCAATCTCGGAATGAAAAAGTGATACTTGATTGTGATCTTGTTAATCGCTCTACTATCCACGCATATACGCGATGATCTTTTTTCTTCGGCGTTAATAATATAGGGACCGCACACGAGCTCATGCTTTCTCTAATGAAGCCCTTGTCTACCAATTCATCGACTTGCTTTTTAAGCTCAATATGCTCATTAGGTTCATTCGGTAATATGGCAAGTTTGGTAGACTTGATTTGGGTACTAGATTGATAGCATGTTGGATGTCACACATCGGTGATAACCTATTCGAATGGTCTTCGATGAAGACATCACAAAACTCCTCATTCATGGAGGTGACTTCTTGAGGAATAGTGCTATTCAAAATTTTAACCACTGCTCTAGCAGCTAAGATCATGAATGAGGCACCGTTCTTGAGTTCTTGTTCATTGCACTGACCAAATTAACTCCTTTTGATTTCTTTAGTGCATTAAGTTTAGGCTTTTTATCTATAGGTCGGTAAGATGTCAATTTAATCTTCTTACTCTCATGCTCAAATCGACACATGTTCGATCCATCATGAATGGTAACATCATTGTCATAGAGCCATGATCGTCATAATATGATTTGACCTACATCCATCGTAACCACATCACACCATATCTTATCTTTATAAACATCAAACTTAATCAGACAAGACATCGTTGTTTCACATCTAGAGCTGTTGAGTTGATCCATTACATCTTATATGGATGGGGATGAGGTTCAGCCTTCCATCCAACCTTCTCAATTATTTTGGATGATACTGCATTGACACAACTTCCACTATTCACTATTACTTTTCAATTATTGTCTCCAATCTTAATAAATGTGTGAAAGATAGCAGTACTTTTCCAATCGTTCTTCTCTTTTGAGAACACACACCGGACGATAGATATGTAATTTGAAGGCGCGAGTTGAATATAGTTACATTTAGCATAAAAGCATTCTTGGTCATAATCGGAATTCTTCATTTATGTCTGGGTGATATGTAACTTCCTCATCATCAAACTCGAGAGCTTGTGTGGGAACTCCGTTAACGAAAATGATCTTCATTTCGCTATGACAGTTAGCGGTGAGTGATCGTAACCTTGACATCTATAACACTTAGTAGAGGCATTAAATTTGGAAGAACTTTGCTTGGAGGGTTTGTTACGATCATCACTTTGTTTTTGTTTAAGTTATTCTGTCGTTAGGAGGATTGGGTTTTAGACTTATTGAACTGAAAAGAAGAGGAAGTCCTAATCACACTCGATTTTGAATCGAAACTTCTAGTATTGTAGTTAGACTTAAGGGAATAGATCTTGAGTTATGGTGTAGGCTTTCTCTAATTCGGTGACTCCTCTAACTAATAATTTGGCTTGCAGTCTTCTCTAAGTCCTGTTCTAAACTTAGAAAAGGTTTGAGCTTGTCCTTCCTTACCGAACTCGTTAAATTTTGTAACGTACTCCTTTACTGATTTATTGCCTTAGAGTGTATTGATGCCTCTTGTCCATAAAACGATCACTAAATGATGGTGGCACATACTTACCTTTCAACTCATCCTTCATTATATCCTATGTTTCAATAGGTTGTTGAAGTCGGGATGCACGTATGTTCTCTAAGTTAATCCAGTACTGACTAGCATGACCCGTCAGTTTCATGGCAGCGAACTTAATTTTTCTCAGCTCAGTGAGATTGTACCATGTAAAGTACTTATCTAGTTGAAGCGTCCATTCTAGAAAAAGTTGCAGGTCATGACTCCCATTAAAGGTGGGAACAACGATCTTAATGTTCTTCAGATATTGATTATTGGGATTGGGTAGGTTATCAGTGTTATCATGGCGGTTGTTTAGCGATGATGATGAATTTCTTCAGCAGTGGAGGACTTTCGACAAGATATTTCTTCTAGTTACTTTTTAGTTTCGTGTAAATCAGCTCGAGTCTGAGCCATATCGTGAGTCAAGGCTTCAAGTTTAGTTATAAGATCAGCTAGGGTAGGTTGGGAGGCTATGGAATCAGTGTTGGGTTCACTAACTTCTTCACGCAAGTATGAAGTACCACTATTGAGTACTAATATGAATGCAGATCTATACTATTTTTTATTTTTTTGGATTTTAAAATTTTTATTTGATTTCAGAAAACTCTGTTTTCTAAAATTGTCGGTTCAGTTAAATCCCAATTTTGATAGTCCAATTGTCCAGGCCGGCGCAACTCAGGTAGGAAGGTTTTCGCACTTAGGGTTCCTTAATTACAAAACCATGTTGAGTACCCTGTCTTGGTTAGACACCAATCGTATAGAGTTTCAGGAAATGACTTACCTTGCAAGGTTTCCTAATTTACACTAATTTTTTGAGTTTTGAATAAAATCTAACTAGGAGAAAGAAATCAAATAGACGTAACTAATATGTAAATCCTACCTGACTGTGCTCTGATACCAAGATGAGGTGAAACGCGTCTGGGGAGAGGTAACAGATAAATTAATTCAAAGATATGCTTTACCAATAAGAAAGATCGTTGATAGGAATTAAATTAAAACAGATAATATTAGGTTATGATATATCGATCATGCCAATGTATATAAATTTCAATGTTTAAAAAGCTAAGTAGAAAATTTTGTTTATGCAGGAAACTAAGTTCTATATGTAATAAAAAAGTTAAGTAATCACAATTGATAAACAGAATCACTTGCTCACTTAATGTGGACAGAAGATCAAATAGATAACAAACTAGATGATATAAATCTAGACTTGTAATTAAAGAGTTGATGTAATAAGAAAAAAATACTTGAGATGATTGTAATTTGATTTTATTTTACTTGTTGATTGTTAATTGATCTCTGAACTCACACAGTTGAGAACATATACAATCGATGAAAACAGTGTGGTCGAGGAGTCGAAGTGCTTATGTAGACGAGGCCAAAATTGCTGAATGCGTGACGAGAGAGAGAAATTTTGCAACGAAGTATTCGATGGAGATTTATTTGAGAAAAAGAAATTTGAAGAGGAGATAGAAAGAGAATAGAGATAGATAAATCAATTAGAGCATCCCACTACTAATTGAGTCTGATTAGGGCATCTCACCACTAACATAATTTAGAATCCAAAAATTCAGTAATCAAATTCACTTTGAGAGTGAAGAAAAAGTTTCATTGATTGTTCATTGAAAAAGTGAATACATTGGGCCTTTAAATAGGCTACAGAATTGTATCTCCTACTTCTATTTGGATTATATAATCCTATTCCTAAAAGAAATTAAAAGTCTAAAAGAAAAAGAAAAATTGTAATCCTATTACAAATCATATCACTAAAAACAAACATACAAGAAATATAAATTAGAACTCTTAATACAACTCTAATTTTACAACTCCTTCTAAAATCAAATTGTCATAGAATTCTTGGGCCTCCTTCGGTATACTTTTCATGCTTTTGAATTGAGCTTTGAATTGGGCTTCGGGTTCACGATGTCCGTATTAACTTCTCAGATTTTTTTTGACAGTGTTCAGACAGAAACATGAAGTTGGCACTAACTGTGGATTCCATGTTGTTTCATTGCCAAGTCATCACCTATGTTGCACGTACACGACAATATTAAAATGAATATGACACGTGGACACAAGACAAATTCTTTAAAATACACACGATACGCATGTCCGACACGACACGGCTTCATGATAGGAGTGTTTGTGCTACATAGGTCATCACCAGGCAATTATCTCGTTCCCCATTCTTCAAATCTTCAATAAAGGTAAGTGGAGTGGAAGTAACTATCCTTAGTTTACCTTTTGCACCTAGACACACTCTCACTGATTTCTCCCATAACAAGTAATTTAGCTTTGCATCCATGAGGAAGAAGAATAGGAATAAGAATACAAAGGATTAAGAAAATACTTTTTTTTACTGCATTATAGAAACTGCAAGTTTCTTTTCTTCTTTTTTTGGCTAAACCCTAATCAGGGTTGGATCTGGTTTGAGTTGAATCGGATCGGGTTGGATCCGATTTGGAAACCCGATTGGAACCCTAATCGAAGAAAAGAAGAGGAAGAACAGGATAAAGGCGGCCAGGGTATGCTTCAGCTGTCAGGTGAAGCCGATGAGGTCGGGTGGGATTAGTGAGGTCATAGTATCAAAGCCACTTTACCATCTTTATTATATGCTAAGAGAACCACTTATCCATCTTTCACTCTACTCAGTGTGGGAATAAATTCATCTTATGACACTCATGTTAATTCTCAGTTGGATGTGAACACCTATTCTCAATGTATTCTTTGTTGTGTGGTGATTGTTATTCATAAAAACATGTGAAAGAGATCATGCATTTCTTTTGTTTATGATGAACTTTCTTTGTATTATTAGTATTCACAATCTCCTTTTTGCCTTTAACCAACACATCTTGTTTTTTTTAACTTGAAGTGAACATGAGTTCTGTAGTGTTGGTGATGATTCTTGCCTAATATTTTGGGATGCTCGTCTTGGTACTGGTCCAATTACAAAGGTGAGTCAGGCTCATCTCATGTTTATTTTATTATTTAAAGTTAAAAACTCTAAAATCATCACTTATAAAGAACTACAGTCTTCAAATGACTTGTCCCCATCAGCATGTAACTATCATATTTAACTATTTCCTAATTATAATAATCATTTTTAACACTATGTAACTCCTTGATATTATTTTTTTTGGAACCTTTATTTTCTTTTAGTTCTAATATTTTTTAGTATAATATTTTATGCGACTCAACCTCTGAATGTGGAAATTGCATTGCCAATTTACTACTGACCCGTGGGGCAACATCTATGTCTTATAGTTTTCCCCTATGTTCTTTATAATCATGAACTGTCCTCATCATTGTCACAAGAAGTTCCTACACTGCAAACATAGCAATACTAACTGGCCATTTTACTTTGCCACTTTTCATCATTATCCTTGTAACTGTTTTGTTTTGTTAACTGATCTGTTCTTAATTGATCCCTGGATTAACCCCAATTGTTGACTTTGTAGCCTTTTAAGTGTGTATTGCTAAATTATCTAGGATTTATCCTTTATATTGTGTAGATATTTTGCTGTAAAAATCAGTACTTACATCCACTGTTTCATGCTGTTCTTTGGTTTCCCTGAATTTCTTTCACTTCGTAGCGCATGTTTACTATATATTTAGTACAACTGCATGGGAACTGGATAATTCTAATTGGATAATATGCAACTCGATCTGCCATTTGACCTCTGCTTGATTATTCCGTGGTAAGGGTTGATAGATATAAATTAATGTTTTAAATTTGGCAGAAGCCTAAAACATTGAACGGTTGGAGTAATACTGGAAGGATCATGACAAAAAAACTGGCAGGAGTAGAGAACCTGCTCCTAGATTATTTGTTCATATCTGGAGGAGTTTGCTGTGAACACACTCCATGAAACCATATTGCAAAACATGGAGGATAACATGGTCCTAATACTTTTATAATTTTGGTTTTGTTTAACCAAAAACTGCCTGATCACTAAGTGTTATAATGTGCTTATTGAGATAAAAAGATGCATTTTTAGATATGTTGTTGACTTAATATCCTTGTAAAATGTAAATTAACCATGGGTTCAAATTGTTTATTGTATGTGACATGAACATGCATTACTATCCATAAAGAAAATCATCATAAGCAATATTCAAGCAGAACTTTGTTTTAGAATTATTAAGTTTTCAAGATGAATTTTTCAGTTCGCCTGTTTAGATTATGGAACTGGGCTTTCTAGGATAAATTCCATTCTGCAAGTCAAACCTTATCTCTTAATCCAAATTTTTCAGGCAATGAAGCATGACTGAATTGGAGAAAGTTCCACTCAAGAACTGACTAAATTTTTACAATGGCTGTCGATCATTCTATAAATTGCTTCAAACTTCCTGGCAAAACTAAATAGGAGCAAGACAAGCCGATCCATAGAACTTTAATGATAATTTTCGGATAGGTAGACCCACCTTTTTGGTCATGCGGTTTAAGCTAATGCAACCAAGGAACAAACCTCCAAGTTCCCTAGACAAGTAATGCATCTAGACAAATATGTAGAATGATATGACTTGCACTAGAGATTGCAATCGTCTTGGAGGCACAAAATACGCAAAGCACCAAATCAGATCACATTCTCAGATCCCCTGACAGCAAGATTGAATAATTTGGGCAGTATGGTGGTTTATTTGCTAATTGCCTACTAAATTTCATACTGGCCCATCTCATGCCATAGTTTCTTTCGTCAGGTCTGTGGTATTTGGCAGCAATTTATGAAGGCTTCATGTCACTTTGATAGTAATGAAGTATCCTAATCTTCATTCCTCTTGTGGACCCTTCTCAAAATTTATGCTCAACTGTCATCCCAATTTGACGGCAAAGGATTGTTGCTGATCTTAATGATTCATTATGCACATAAGCTGGTATTAAACACTTATGTGTGGCAATCTCATGCAATATAGGTTTGAATATTTTAAAGTTATTTATGACAAAAAAGGTGACCAATGTTTGGCTTGCAATAAATTGCAATATTGTGGTTATTCCCTTTCAAACATTTGTGTGGAAAACATCAGTTATGCTAGACAAAGTATTTTCTGTTAGGATTTTGTCTCGTTTTTCAAGAGGAGATGATGGTCTAAGAAAATCCGATTGAGTTAGAGAAGATGACTTGAAACAGAAGAAGCAAATCAAGCTGAAACAGTTTTCTTTTTAGACGATTGCGAGTTTCCTTTTCAGGAGTATGAATAGGATTCAATTCATATTCAATAAAGATTTGTTTCTAAAGATTAAACGGTCTAGAATTCTTCTAGATCAAAGAGATTTATTTCTAATAGGATTGATCAAGATTCTTCAAGCATCCAATGGCCAAGATCATCTCAAAGTCCAAATAGGAGTTGTATTGTAAAATCTTATAAATAAAGGCTGTAACCTTGCATTATAAATTGGAGCAGAAGAGTAGAAAAAAGTTGTGGTGAACAACAATTTAAGGCCCTAAAAAGCCAAGAAGGCCCTAAAAAGCCTAGAAATAGAGAAGCAAGATGAAGGTGCATAGAGAGATAGTATACTCTTTTAATCTCGGCGTAGATTAAAGGGAAAAGTGAATACTCTTGTCTCATCAAGAGAAAGGTTAGATCTTTTTGTATCAAGTTTATTAATAAAGGTCTCTTATGTTCTCTCTCCGTGGATGTTGGCCAAGTATGGGCTGAATCACGTTAAATTGTGTGTTCTTCTTCTTATATCTTTTAATGTTCATCTTGTATACTTGAGGTAATTGATCTCATGGCGTGCTGGAGGTCGTCGGTAGAGATCTTCGTATCTCCCAACTATTGGTATCATAGTAAGTATGCTATTATGGGTTATGCACGCAACAATTGGTATCGAAGTATATCAATTTTGTTTTCAACAAATGGTGTCAAAACTGATGGTGTTCGTTCAAGACTCGAGTGCTCTAGATGAAGAAGAAGATGTAAAGTCGATAGATTTCGATAGAGGCATCAAGATGAAGAAGACAACAAGAAAGTTTAGATTTGTTCTAAGGTAAAAATCAATAACTTTTGGAGTATATTAATCAAGATGGAGTCGTCAAGGCTTAATGATCCTCAAATCTGAACATGATAGACGCGGAGGTGATAATTAGATCATCGCCAATGACGAACGACAGACGAGTTCGATGAGCTCACAGAGCATCTCACAAGGCATTCCATGGAGTCTCGTTGCAGCAGCAAGTCAAGCGAAAAACAACAGAGGGTGATGAAAACGATCAGTGGACGAGATTGATCGGAAGGTAGATCGTGCAATCGTAGTCGGATTCAGACGATCAAGGTATCAAACTCTATGTTTTTTAACGTTCTGAATGCAATAGTGGGTGCAGATCGAGGAGATTCCAATGTCAGATGCAGGCTCTGTACAGATTGGTTAAAAAAATCGACAGAGATCACGGTCAATTAGTGGTGGATGGCAGCCCTAATTGATAGAAGGAAGACCATGACAATATGCGACGGGAAGACCCGGTACGACCATGACGCTTATGTGAAGACGATAAGTCTCAAGGTTAAAACATCAATGGAAGGTGGACCATCACCAAGTGATCGGTGGAAGACTATGGCATGACAAGTCTTTGACAATGTTCATATAAAGTTGGTAAGAGCATGGCAGAATTAGAAGCGGATTGCCTCAAGACTGGTGGGGGGCCCCATGGTCGAGAAGGTATTACAAAGCAGAATTGGCTTGTGGCGGTGGTGATGCAATGCAAGTTAAGGATAAGAAATTAAGTAAGAGAGTTTCAAAGCTTGAAGGGAGCTCACTTCGAGGTGGAGCTTCAAGAAAAACTGCAACGAGTCTAAGAGTTGCAAAACGACTACATAAAGGGTGCATTTAAGCGAGATTCGAGATGACTCAAGGCATGGCGGTGAATCCGCCAAAGGCCCCGAGGAGAGGGGGCAAGTTTAAAGGCTTCACGATATGGTTACTACCAAGAAAAGAATTAAGGTTCTAATCCAAAATCTCAAGTTGTTTTGCTAAAGGCTCTAAAAGCAAGTCAAGGTGGAGATTGTTTGGATTTTGTTTTATTTTTCAAGACGAGATGATGGTTTAAGAAAATCCAATTGAGTTGGAGAAGATGACTTGAAGCAGAAGAAGTAAGTCAAGGTGAAACGGAAACAGTTTCCTTTTCAGGTGATTGCCAGTTTCCTTTTCAGGAGGAGTATGAATATGATTCATTTCCTATTCAATAAAGATTTATTTCTAAAAATTAAAAGGTCTTGAATCCTTCTAGATCAAAGAGATTTACTCCTAATAGGATTAATCAAGATTCTTTAAGCATCCAATGGCTAAGATTATCTCATAGTCCAAATAAGATTTGTATTATAAAATTCTATAAATAAAGGTTATAACCCAGCATTGTAAATTGGAGTAGAAGAGCAGAAAAAATTGTGGTAAATAACAATGTAAGGCCTTAAAAAGTCAAGAAAGAGAGAAGTAAGGTGAAGGTACATGGAGAGGAGATATACTCTTATAATCTCGGCATAAATTCAAGAGGAAGGTGAATACTCTCGTGTCATCAAGAAGAAGGTTAGATCTATTTATATCAAGTCTATTAATAAAGCTCTCTCAATTTCTCTCTCCATAAACGTAGGCCAAATTTGGGTCGAACCACGTTAAATTCTGTGTTCTTCTTCTTATATCTTTTAATATTTATCTCGTGTGCTTGAGGTAATCGATCTCATGGCGTGCTTCAGGTCATCTGTGGGGATCTCTGTATCTCCCAACTATCGGTATCATAGTAAGTATGGTATCCCGAGTTATGCATGCAACAATTGGTATTGGAGTATATCAATTTCGTCACAAAATTTTCATGATTACAAGGTTATCTTGGTAAGTTCAGGATTCTGCTTTGACTTACTGTGAGGAAACTTGAGGTGATAGTCGATTTTGCTGGATCGTCAATTTTGGTATGTAGTCGATAGAACTGCAGCTACGTTATATAGAAGATCATATCTAACTTTACAGTTTCTTCCCTCAGAGGGGGGTTAACAAACAAACGAATTTTATACATATCTAACTGCCAGCAGCCGCATACCTCAACACCCACACGCGCGCGCGCTCACACGCACACACACACACGCACACAAATGCACACACGCACACAAGAAAAGAAATATAAAGAAAGAAATTGTAGCTACAATATTTGATATGGGTTCATCTGTTTTTGTCAATCTCATACAGTCACTTTTCTCCCTCCATTTTTCCAGTGGTCCATCCCTTTTGCTTTTTTTTCACTTTAAACCTCTCTTTATACTGGAATATCTTTATTTGATCTAGCATTTCTAATTCTCCCACTTGATTGAGCAGGTTCAGAAAGCTCATAATGCTGATGTTCACTGTGTAGATTGGAACAATGCAGATCTCATCCTAACTGGGTAGGTGTTCAAGTTGCAAGTTAGTACTTTTCTGTAGTAGAATTGTTTGAATTTATTTAATAATAAATTTCTGTTTAATCATAGACATGATTATATAACTTTAAACATGGCTTATTCATCATTTATGTTGTTAATTGATTGTGCCAACTTGCCAGGTCTGCTGATTTTTATGTTCATATGTTTGACCGCCGGAAACTCAGTTCTGAAGGTGTCACATCACGCATCCATAGATTTCACCATACAGCTTGTGTTTCCTGGGTTCAGGCATGAGATATCTTTCTTGGTTAACAGCATTGTGCATTTAACATGGCTTCTCTATTTTAATAATTATTATGCTTTCTTGTTTGTAATTGTAATTATTGTTCCAGTGGTCACCAGATGTACCATCAGTTTTCGGAAGTGCTACTGAAGATGGCTTTATAGATGTATGGGATTATAAGAAGGTACTGCGCTACTCTACTGTTACTTCAGTTTACTGTATTTGTGAGGAAAGTTCATCCTTGTCACTGAATTTGTGAGTTTTTTTAAAATTTTAAAAGTCCTTTTGATAGAATATGTTTTATGCATTCCTACTCTGTCTTGTGTGCAATCTATAATTTCACAGCATTGGACATTTGCCACTGAGGCCGACCTCAGTGGCAAAGAGGGCGGCTGGATTATTATTATTTTTTTTTTGTGTGTGTGTGGTGGTGGTGGTTGGGGGTGGGGGGTTCCTGTCCCAGGTTCAAAGACCGGGATATGGCCTTTTATAGAAGAAGAAGCATCGGGCATTTAAATTTTTTGTTCTGATTGGAGTAGGAATAAGGCCATATGATGCCATGTGATTGAGAATCTGAGGTCCCCTCATAGCATGTCTGTCAAAAACGCGAATGACAGTGGAAAAGGTTCAATACAAATGTACTGATTGGTATTGTATGGAAAGAAGTAAACAATTATGGCCATACTTTTTTAATCTTTACTTTTGGGGCTTATCAGAATCTGGAGTCTTAATCCCATAGGATTTTGGGCTACATGTGTTGTGCGCAGTAAAAAACCCTGGCGATATGATCAATACTTGCAAAAGAAAAACTTTTGTAGAGAAAACTAGCAATACCAAGACAAAGAGTAATAACAATAATAACACGAGAATTTAACGTGGTTCGGCCCAAACTTGACATACGTTCATGGAGAGAGAACTTAAAAGAGTATTATTAATAAACGTGGTACAATAGAGATCTAACATTTCTCTTGATCTCATGAGAGTATTCACCTTCCCCTTGAATCTGCACCTAAATTATAAGAGTATACCTTCTCTTTATGTACCATCATTTTCCTCTCTCTTTCTTGACTTCCTCTGATCTTCTTCATTCGAGATTATTCAATGCACTGGGTTACAATCTTTATTTATAGGACTTAACAACAAATCCTATTCAGAATTGAGATGAATTTGGTCATCAGATGCTTGAAGAACTTTCCTTGATATAGAAGAATTCTAAACCCTTCAAACTTTGAAAACAAATATTCATTGAAAGGAATTGATTCCTATTCGTACTCCATCAGAAAAGAAAACTCAATCAGATATAAGTCCGAATCAGAAACAAACTCAGCACGACCAGGCTAGTCGATTTATACTTTTCATTACTCGACTAATACTTGTGTGAGTCAACTAATACTTGTCTAAGTCGACTAATACCTTCAATTAGTTGACTCTTGTGGATGTCTGAGTTTCTGTTGATCATCACTAATCTATTAGTCGACTTATTTATCTCCTGCTTTATATGTTCTCGTTTTTTTTTCTCCAATTTGATTGGATCTTCTTGGACCATCATCTCTTCTTGAAAACAAGGCAAAATCCTAATAACATGTACGATGGACTTACCTTACTCCAATTGTCTGTGATTCAATAGTTAAACTCTCCGACTATTATATTAATTGAATAATAACAATAAGTCTTCTGATTGACATCTCCTATAACACAGAACTTATCATGTCTTCCCTTCTTTGAACACAATCTTCTAGTCTTCTCCTTTCCCTTCTTTCCTCAATCTCCACTCATTCATCTGATGCTACTCCAACATGACTAATGAGTCACTGATAATGATAGGTAAACAAGACTGGCATAGACTGCAATGGTTTTCCTGTGGTTGGATAAGCCAGCCTTTGTGGCAAACCTCACTGAAAGTGATGGCAGCTAGGATGCCCTTATAAAGACATTTGAAGGACATTTCAAATATGCTTAGGTGGTAGTGTGGTAAATAGACCAAGGTTACTTGACAGAAGCTGATGTATGCTGGCCATAGGCGTGTTTACCTGAGTTTGATAACTATTTTTCAGATATGTGAATAGTGAATAGCAGTGAAACCAAAATGGTAACATCATGCACGTTTTTTTTTCCTTCACACCATTCCATTTAAGTTTCAAATAGACCAAAGTTACTCGACAGAAGCTGATGTATGCTGACCATAGGTCTGTTTACCTGAGTTTGATTATTATTTTTCAGATATTGTGAATAGTGAATAGCAGTGAAACCAAAACGTAACATCATGCACGTTTTTGTTCTCACCCCATTCCAATTTAAGTTCCAATGGACAAGGTTACTCAACAGAAAACTGATGTATGCTGGCCATAGGTTGTTACCTGCGTTTGATAACTATTTTTCAGATATTGTGAATAGTGAATAACAGTGAAACCAAATGGTAACATCACACATATTAAGTTCCAAATAGAGATTGGTCACCATATGATTGTGTTTCTACATTTGCGTGGTTGTTCCTCGATGACAGAAGTCTCTATCTAAAACCTTGTTATATTTCATTCTTCACTCTTCATTTTGGGCTTCTAAACGGAGTTAAAGGGATCGTTTGTGGTTGTATGATCTTAAACTGTGTCAGATAGTGTAGAATTTCATACCCATCAACTGGTCTTCTAGTTTTTTGTGGAATGCCCTTATCTTTTATATAGTTGTCTGGGTTGGAATTTGGAAACTGCCTATTCATTGAGGTTTTAGGTCAAAGTAGATTTTAGTTTGTAAAATTGGTTGATCTTGGATCCGTCTTGAAATTGTTCTCTGTAGTTTGATGTCATTTGGTTTTAGTAGGCTAGGCTGATTATGATATTTTCTCATTCCATCCTTTATTGATGTTTAAATTTCTAACCCAAACAAAGGGTCGAGTAAACAATCAAATTGGTTTGTAAGCCCTGGTCTAAATAATGTGTCAGAGACCCTTCTGATTTCAGATACAGGGCAATGTCTCTGTTGTTTAAGTCCAGAAGGCCTCATGATATCAATGCTTTAGCAAAGGAAAAGACCTTCTTGAGAATGAATTTTCCTAGCTAGGAATGCCATGAAGGGAGAAAGGTGAGAGAGGACTGAGCACCACAACTTGAAAGCTTATCTGCTTACACCACATATTCCATTTTCCCTCTCTGGTTAAGAGATATCCTACAGTTTTTGCTGTTTTTGTTGTTGGTCTTCTTTGCTTACTAGCGTCCAGAATGTCAAAACTTGGCAAAATATAAGCTCCTCTCTTGACAGGAATACTTTGTTGATATTGTTTTTCGCTCAATTTGCTCGATGTTGCACTTCTAAACACTAGTTCTTAAATACTTAACCTCTAAACTGTTAAGCATGGTTATATTCGCATTCTATAAATGATGCCTTTGTCGATAATATTACTTATTGTGTATTTTCTTTTCTGTTGTCTTGTATAGATTCTACTATGTACATAGTGTGCATAAAAAGCTATTGCCAGAAATTGAGCCTTGTATTTATTTCTCTCTTACATAATTCAGAATGCAAATTCCTGGGGTCTATCTGGAATATCTGTCTCAAATTATATGCTAGAATAGCTATTTGTTTTGCTCTGTATTGGTGGTTTGACTGATTTAAATTTCTCAATTGTTTGGTAACTGATCTTTTGAGTTTCTTTCTTTCTTCAGTATTGGTGCATGCTGTCACAAGTTTATTATAAGTCATATATTTTTTTTTTTTATTCTTTTTACATCATTTTCTTTTGCCCTCTTAATATATCAGTCCGAGTATAGATTTCTAATTTGGTCCATTTCTTTTCTGTGTGATAATGCGGTCAAACATTATATAGTACAACAATAACAACAGCAAGCTTTTATTCCAACATGTGTTATCAGCTACATGTATCTATTTTTTCCATCAGATCTTTTATGTTTAATTAGCAGCTACGATATACTTTTTTGCAACCACAATCCTACCCTTCAGGTCTTCCCCTGGTCCTCGCATTCCATCAACTACCATGCTATTCCTCTCGTCCTTGCACATTTTATCAGTCTGTGTTGAACATTTTCTCAGTCTGTGTTGCCCATTTACAAACCTTGTTCAAACGCCCTTCGCTTATCCTTTGATTGGAGCTACCTTTAACTTCTTTAGATGCACTCATTTTCTATCCTGTTTTTAATGTATTGCCATTCATCTTTCCCAACTAATGATATAATATTATTGTTTCTTTAGCACTACTCACATTAGGCATATTTTTATGCGAGTCTTACAAAAAAGGATTGGGTTATTTCAAAAAATTCACCCTAGAATCTTCTCATCTCGTCTACACTCATTCTTTAGACATCTAGTTTCTTAGAGAGCTGTATACCTGTAGTATAAAAATTTTCCTTGCAACTTCATGGGTAATGGTGGACGCAAGAATCTTTCTCAGTGTGGGCATAATACGACATAGTTTTTTTTCACATGTGAATCATGTAAATAAAAGATTGGGATAAAGATCTGGGCATATTTCTAAAAGAGATCTGGGCATAGATTTTATAAGATCATTGACATTTGATGTGAAAATGAATCAATTATGAATCTTGTCTTTAGATTAGTAACCTTAGGCTGAATTAATAGTATGATAGAATCTTTAAAATTTATAAATTCATTCCACTAGCTTTAGTGTTTATAAGAGCTAGTTTTTGAAGTAAAATCAATTAAGTTTGTAATTATTTTTACTACTAAATCTTTATATTGTACACCTTTGTTGTTAATTATTTGCTACAAAAATTAGTCAAGGGTTACAATTAAAAAAAAATTGTTGTGTATCAGTATCTAAAAAGGTAAAAAAATGAAATAAAAACAAAAAGAGGGAAATACCAAGACTTGAACCTAAGACTTCCAATATCTATTTTATAACTTTACCAGTTGAGATAAGATTCAAGATAGAATTTTGTGAGACTAAAATGTTCTTAACAAGTAGTAATTTTGCAAAATTATTAAGGCTCCATATAGGCTTTTACCTTTTTTTCTAAATTTGGTGTAGATCTGCCCTGTTCATGGGTATGTCTCGAAGCATAGACTCAGAGCTACCTCTCCACTTCAACCATCCTACATTGGTTATATTAACCATCCTACTTGGTTATATGAACAATATCCTCCTTAATCTCACCATCATAATGAATATGATTGATCAAATATTATTATTATGATGATGCTCACTCTTTGATACTTGGTCGTCATTTGGATTGTAGACTCGTCGTAGTTTTGCTGAAACTTCATTTCATATATTGTATTCTTTGTCAGATTTACAAAGATAAATCTTCATTGACTCTAAAGGATTACATTTTTATTCATATTCAAGAGACTACATAAAGTTATATAAATCTATAAGATTATGTCTCCTTATATAGACCATCAAGATCAAATTCTATTTTAACTATGACTTCAAATACTACTAGAACTCTAAACACTTCAATACTATTTCTATAACATAATATACTCTATTATATCTAATATTCCCCTTCAAACTCACAATGTTACAATATTGAAGTTTTGCCCACAAAACTGCAAAACAAGTGCTAAATTATTGAAATGTTAAAATGTTGATGCTGAATTGTCGAACGAATTACGCGAGATGAGTTGTCGAGTAGCTGAGCTGCAAAGAATTGCTGGATTACTGAAATTCCCAACACAGATTACCAAGTGCCAAGAATGAAATTTCAAAACACCAAAGTGAAATAAAAAAAATTCAAAATTTCAAACATATCTTTCTCTCATTTGCAGAAGTTGCAAGATCGAGAGCCAAACTGAACTGAAGAAACAAACCTGAACCAAGATGAATTATTAAAGACAAATTGTCAAAATTTAAGCTAAACCAAATGAGAAGCATTCAAATTGAAGCTGAAACCGAACAAATCTGAACTAAATTGAGAGATGAACCAAACCAAAGAAACCAAATCGAAATTGAACCTAACTGAAGTTGTCCAAACTCGGAACCAAAATATATCTTCAAGCGAATTCACCAACGAATCTACTTCTGTTGCGTGATAGATGCAAACCATCTTCAAATAAAAGATCTCAAAAAGCACAATTGACCAAACCAAAAAAAAAAATCATGTTGAAAGTGTTGAAATCAAATCGAGTCTTAAACTATCAATTTCCACGCTAATCTGTACAAAAACCAGTCAAAACACTAGAATCTGCAAAATCCACTTACACAATTATGTTTAAAACACCTAAGGATCTTGAAATCGACTCCAAAATACTAATTGGACACCAACTCACTGATCTACGAACAAAATAATTTCAGTCATTTGATTAATAGAATTTTCAGACTCATGGATTTCAGACTGAACAAAATAGGATAAAATTACTAAAGAACATAAATTCCTAAAGAACGAAGCAAACATAAATTCCTAAAGAACATAAATTCAAGAACAAAATTACAATCTTTGTTCTTAGGACTAAAATACTAAGAACAAGATTGTAAAAAGATTCAAATTGCAGAGAATATTGTGGAAGCAAATAAAGAATTTCTTAAACCTAATGCTCTGATACCATGTTAGTTTTACAGAAGAAAATCTTCATTGACTCTAAAGTACTACATCTTTATTGATATTCAAGAGAAATACAAATATAGTTATATAAATTTATAGATTGTGTCTCCATAAAAGACCAATCCTATTCTAACTATGACTCCAAATACTACTAAAAGTTCTAATACTTCAAATATTATTTCTGTAACATAATTACTCTATCATATCTAACATTCCTCGTCATGCTAATTCTAAATCCTTTAGGTTGTAAAGTTTCTCTCTAAGGCCTTTTCTTGTTCAGAGGTTATTCCCTCATCTAGTCTTATCAAAAAGCATAACATTCTCACTAAACATACACCTTGCCCATGACTAGTGCAAAGAGAGGCTTAATGTTGATCTTTGACGTAAGCCTATCAGGATTCGAAATGGATATTTTTTCCCTTCAGTTTTCATGTTGGCTACTCCCACGCATCATATCCTCGATTATATCTAAACACTAAACTCACCATGTAGTCTCCCTAGATACACTATTATAAACTCTTTTTTTGTAATCTTATAAAGATCATATATAGATCTAACTTTTTCTCTATATTTCTGCCTTAATCTTCCATAGTTAAATAGCTTCCATTGTGCTCCATTTTTCTCTATATTTCTGCCTAAATCATCCTGTAGGTAAATAGCTTCCATTTCCCTGGTAGAAACAAATTGATTTTCAGACACAAGTGTTGCATTTTCTAGGCTATCTTTAGTTCACTTCAAATGTATGGCTCATGAGCTTAATTCTACTGAAATTTGTTCAATTCAATACTGCATGTATATCTCCTTACTTTTATAAATAGTAATAAACTTTTTAGTTAAGAAAATTTACAGACACTATCATCTTATCCCCCCCTCTTCACCCGAAACCCTAATCCTAGGATTCTCATTGTCGCTTCCTCTCTCACCTGTACTACCGCCTCACACCCTCTGCCGACCCCCGCCGCCATCACCACCATTGACTCCGCCACCAATCGCCACCCGCCCCATCATCCCCTAATATGCATCATCATCATCCACGCCGCTTTTGATCCCTATCATCTCCACCAACCCATCATCCCCACCACCATCATCAACTCCACCATACCTCCTTCAACTCTTGTTGCCTCTGCAAGCCACCGTGTCAGCCCATCACCTCTGCCACCGGTCACCACCGACACCATCTATTGACACCACAGCCATACATCACCAAGGCCACTAGCAACATAACCACACACCATCTGAAAACTCAATCCAAAATTCCGCCGTCTTCGACTCTCTCGTCGGCGCTGCTTTTCTGATGACTCGTCGACAAAGCCTCAGCGGCAGCAGCAACAGCCAGATCCACCACCTGATCTCCTTTCTCCTTATGTCTTACCGAGATCCTCACCTGCCACCAGATCGCAGCGCCGTCGTCGTCGTTGTCACCACGAATCTCTCTAGATCACTACAGCCACCTGTCTTCGTTGTCGTTGCGTTGTCGCCGCCACGCCATCATCACAGATTCATCATCATCGTCCACACCTGCAGTGCTCCGCTACCACCAAAAAGGGGCCTGAAGCCTTAGATCTTGAAGCAAGGGAAGAGCAATTTTATTGGATGCAATTGGGCTGTGGGTTGAAGTTGTCAAGCCCGATACACTAATAAAAGTGGATTATAGTTCTTAGTCGGATCCAATAATATCAACCCGACCCGTTACAGACCCGAACCCGACCCACTGTCTCCTAGTCAATCTACTGGTTCATTGAGCAAACTGGCCCTAATTGAGCCGACCTAGGCGCGGTCTGACCTAGCTGAGCCGAGATCAAGATCAAGAAGAAGTCCAGGTGGATAACTGAGTTAACTCAACCGAGTTGACTCGGTTGAGCTAACTCAGCTCAGATCTAGTTCAGCTCAATTAAGTAGCCTGCACAGTCTCGGGCCCATTTTTCTCCTGTTGGAGTCCGTTTGAGTTCTGTTCGAAGCGTTAGATTTGTGATTGAGCCTGGAGCTTTAAAAATTTCATAGTACTTGAGCAGCAGATCTAAACTCTACGAGCCGTATGTGGTGCAGGCACTATCCCGCATCAGAAACTCAAGCATTTCATGCCACATTGTTGTCCCGATTTGAGTCCAGTTCGAGTCATTTAGATTCTTGGGTAACCTCTGATCTTTATGCACTAAATTTATTTCATAGAATTTTACTTTTGTGATAAATACATACATGCTATAAAATGAAGGTTGAAAGTGATATGTATACAGCTCTCCGTATTTCAGGATTCTAATGTTTAGTGAGTATGAAAAGTGAAATTTTTTTTAGTTATTTCTCTTTAACACCTGAGCAGAAGTGTCGCTATGCTCAATTGAAGCTGGTTGGAAAGTTTATTAGTGGTGGAAAGACAGTTATATCGACTGTCGAGATTAGCTAGTCTTGCAGGATCTTCATACTCAGTATGCTCCACACCTCGATGGGTCATAATTCAGCGATCTGGTCACTGAATGTAAGGAGATCCTCGCTGGCATAGTGAAGTACTATAAAGTAAACGGTAGAGTTGTTGAAGATCCAGAACCAGGCCAAAATTGTTGCTAAGTTGATATCATTGCAAAAATAGATTTTTTTTCACGGCCCACAGAAGTTGTAGAGATGCCTATTGAGATCCTTGTAGATTTTTCAGTAGTTACTACTATGGAGTTAGTACCAATTTTGACAGCCATGAGGGCCTCATTTTTTTTGAAATCGCCTGATGTGTATGACTCATTGCAGATCTTTCTAAAAGAGACATGAGATTAGTATCTTGGCATGTGATTTAGTTTTCAGTAGAGCTGCGTTGTCTTACTATGTTGATCTTGCTCGAGCTACCATTGACTGTGACCGGTCTGTCACGAAACCAATTCCAACTCCACCACCTTGTTCTCGATGTCATGTGTTAGTGTTGCCGCCACGGATGCCACCATGGCCGATTAAAATGTTTCATGAAAGTGCCCTCACTCGACAGGGTCGAGTTCCTCCTACCCCAGGGGAAATGATGAGGGCATCAATTGCTGACTTTTTTCACTTAGTCATTTCTTAGTTGTAGTTTATTTTGCATGGTTACGTTTCTTTTATGTGGGTGTTTAGTACCCATCGGTTATCTCCTAAAAGTATTTTTTTAAAAACCTATAAATAAGCACAGAACTTTTTTTATTGGTAGACAATGATGAATTAAAAAAATTTCAGTTTAAATTTCACTTGCCTTGAGTTCTTGAGATTGAGGTGCGAAGCTCATGGTGTAAGGGGTGTGAAGCCCGTGATGTAAGGGGTGCGAAGCCCAAACTTATTTTTCTTTCTATCTCCTTTTGAAACCCTAATTCCTGATTTCTTTTAGTTGAAGGTGATTGAGATCCTCCTGTATACATCAAAAGTTCTCTATTCATTAGTGTTGCGCGCGAGGCAACAACCAATGAGGAATCCGCCAATAGAGATAGACGCGTTGGAGAATTACCCACACGACAAGAACAGAAAAATAAGAGAGAAAGCTAAACAACACAATATTTAACGAGGTTTCGATAATTGCATATTATTGATTCAAGAACAATTACAACTTGTTCCTTACTTCAAGAAATTTTTAAGGGAGATTTTCAGTGATACAATTCATGAGGACTCTAACCTATATTTATAGCCAGAGAGTCACAGGGATTTAGAAATCCTGATTGATTCGACCCTAAAAAGAAAAGAAATCTGAATGCTGAAAGGAGAACAGAACGTCTGTTAGTCGACCGGCGAGCGACCGACCCTTGTCCTCGGTCGACCGCCCGGTTGACCGGGACCAACCGAGAATTGTGCCTTTCAGTCGGTCGACCCGCTCCGGTCGACCGTTCCCTTTGCCACGGTCGATCCGGGCGCGGTCGACCGGGCCATGTCTGTGCACGTCATGCACATCGATTGACCGGCGGTCGACCGGGTTTCTGTCTTGACCTGCCAAGAGTTTCTATTCTTACTCCTTCTGACTTCTAATCTCTGCGCTTGTTGACACTTAAAAAAGACAAGATTCTCATTGGTCCGAACAATGTCTAGCGACAGACGAGCTGAAGACCAGTTTTCCCCATCTCCGAGGGACAAGGAAGCAACTTGGACTCTACTGATCCAGCAAACAGAACAGTGAACCCGGATTGTTTCTAAACAGACCTCAGCAGGTCTAAAATGCTAGCGTTTAGCATTACTTTAGCCCAAGGAGATAGCCTCGATTGAGAGGCTAACATCATCCAGAGCATCGCCAGGAAGCTAACTGACTGCTTCGCCGAAAAGCCTCTTTTCGGATTTCGCCAAGGATTGCCTTTAGCTCCGCTATGAGCTTCAAAGCGGGCAGCTCCGCTATTGATCTACTACGGTCAACCTTTGACCAATCAAATCTCCTGATGAGATTGGATTCAAACAAATCAAATCCAATCAGGATTCAAATATGGCAGGTGATTGCCACAATCTCTTGACTCTCTTGAAACGAGTAAGAGGATCAGGGGAAATCCCTCCAACGATATGGAAAGATCATAACAAATCGGAAAGATCAACCGCTTGTCATTTTCTAGCTCCGCAGAAGCTATTTTAGCCTCGCAGCAAGGCTACTTTCCAGATTCAAACAGATTCGGTTCAATCTGTTTCTATATCTTCAAAGGGGACGATTATACCCTTGCTCTCCCTATAAATAGCCCGTCAGGGGCACAAGGGAGAGGATCGCATCAGATCGAGGAGGATCATCAATTGATCATCGGCGAGATTGGCGTCTTCTCAAAGATCGGACTTCTTCATCAACGCACCGTGCAATCTCTAATTCAGAGATCTTCAAGAGATACTTCTCTTTTCAGGGTGGCGATACCCTAACAACCCCCTTTCCTCAAGGAATCTCCGGAACCAGGCGAGAAGGAATTCCTCACAGAAGGCGGTCTTTTGAGAAGTCAAGAGGGTTCTACCAACCCTCTATTCTCTGATTCCCGGAACCAGGCGAGAAGGGAATCTATTCGCTCGCATCGTCAAGGGACAAAGTGGTCGCGCGCTGACCAGACTCATATCGGCACACTTCTCCAGAATTTCTGAGGAGATCTACTTGTAATCTTTTGAGAATACTTGTAATTTAGCTCCTCAAACTCTTTTTGTAAGTTTTTCCCCTTTGCAAACATAATGGAAAACAAGATGGCGACTCCGCTGGGGAACGATCTCTCTACTGCCGAGAATCAAGTGTCGCAATGCGACGATCAGACCTTAGGGTCTATCTCTGAATTTAGAAAGCCGTGCAGCCAGATCCTCTCTGGCTAAATCTTCAAGACAGTCTCTGCGGAGACAGAAAAGGTTCTTCACAAACCTGCTGCGGTCCTTTGGCGCAACAAGGAAGCACGCCCACGGTCCAAGTTCTGCACCTTTAAGAACCTAGTCGTCCGAGCAATCAAAGAAGATTTGAAGAAGTCCTCTCTGGGGGTGGCTTGATGCTTCGAGCACGGAAGCACAAGAAGGTCTTCATGGTCAAGGTTTCAAATCAGAAACCAGAAGCAGAATTTTGCCAACACCCCGCAGCCTCTCATGTGGCTAGTCAGGTTCCTTGCGAACCTATGCATCCTCTGCCAAAGCGGATATGGAAGCCTAAACAGAAGTCCTCTGCTGAAGCTTCAGGCGTAGCCACGCCAAAGTCGCGCCGCTTTTATGAAGAAAAGAAAGATGCCCGCCTGCGCCAACAATGCTGCCAACCATAAAGTCAAGACGGCAATCATACCGTCGCCTAGAGCAGCAATGCCTATTGCTAGCCTTGTCCTCACAAGCGAGGCTATTGTACTCAGCGTACTCATCGGGTTAACAGCCGCGAGGCTAGAACCAGAGCACTATTCGGTGCTAATCCTTTCCGCAGGAATAATGGAACGATGCGTTGTCCCATATACCAGATTATTCAGGCCCCTACAAGGCCGACCTGCGAGAATTCTTGGCGGACAAGCGGAGATTGAAGCATTTCCAGACTACTTCCTCCTGTTGTTAACGAAGTGGATGCCAGTTGGTGATGGTCCATTCTATGTAGTGTCGGTTACGACCGACCCTCGCCACTTCTCCATACCAGCGATCAGTCTTTGATCGACTGTCTGCGCGCATCCCAATGAAGCATCTTAGAAGGAGCGGCTCACCAGATCCAGCCTCTGCATCCATCAACATGACCGGAAGGGGCGAGAGCCACGCAGAGGAGTCAAGCATCTGACGACACCCCTTGTAGCTCCCCAGATCCAGATTACTGCCCAGGCTTAGGTGAAGTCTTGGTGCGCGAAGAAGGTGTTTTCCGAAACCCAGGTCTAGGGTGGCAATACTCTATAACTATGAGCAGCCTTCTCCTCAAAGCCCTGATCTCGCCACAGTCCAGGCGATCACGCCCAATCATCTGATGGAGAAGATGAAGACAACGGGTATGCCTCTTCAGCACAGTCAGTTCTATACGACGGACAAAGCATCGGTCAATATGGCCGATAACGCCAATGACGACCTTCGTCGGCGTTTGGAAGCTCAGGAGCAGACCTCTAGAACTCAGCAAGAGGCCCTGGACAATATTCAACAGATGCTCGCTCAGCTCCTCAGCAACCGGAATGATGATACCGGGAGTAATCATGACGAGAGGGACATCTCAGCAATGATCCGCCCAAGACAGAGAGATCTAAGGGAGGCTCTTCCCTGGATGCCGAAGTCCTTAAAGCCTTCAAGCTCAAATTTCATCCCTGGCTCAGAAGGATGAATGAAGAAAGTGGGGGTAGTCCGTCCTTACCCACTGGAATGGGATTCGTGCCATATCCGCCAAAGTTCAAACCACCAACGTTGCATACGTATGATGGTAAGAGCTCGCCCAATCAGCACATCTACTATTTCCGGTCTCAGACTGGTAATGTCATAAGCAACGACGCCATCATGGCTAGGCTGTTTATTGGCACTCTAAAGGGCGTGGCATTCGACTGGTTCCGAAGCCTCCCTCCAGACTCTATCAATTCCTGGCTCGACCTGGAAACTCGGTTCCTCTCTCGCTTCTATGAGGACGACACTGAGTGACCATGGACAAGCTCCTCTCTACCGTACAGAAGAAGGCGAACCCGTCCGCGACTACATTGAGCGGTTCAGAAACTTATCCTTGATGTGTCCAGCAGGGATGCCTTTACCCATGCTTTTACAAACATGCAGACATAACTTCTCGGATCAAGTAGAAGTTCGCATGGGGGCTGTCAAGGCCCACACTTGGAAGGAACTGGTCGAACAAGCTGAGATAGCCGAGAAATCGGCTAAAAAGTTCGAGCCATCCGCCCCTAGAAGCAAATGGGGCGCGAACAACAAAGGGCAGCGATCTCCCGCAGTCTTCCCAAGCTAAGGGAAGGAAATTATGTCCGTCGAGCTGACCGGGGACATGCAGTCAAAGGCCAAGAAGAGCAGCTTCGACAATCAGGAGCCCAAGTTCCCTCCTAAACAGTACTCCTTCAGAGACGACCAGGTGGTCACGATATTCCATCTGCTCCACAAGGGGAATAAGATGAAGTTGCCAGATGCTCGACGCCCTGATGAGATAGGGCGCACACATGATCCCAAGTACTGTCTCTACCATAGGATGGTTCACCATTCCACAGACAAGTGCTATGTCCTTAAAGACCGGATACAAGCCATGATTGATGCCGGCGTCCTCACACTGAAGACGGAGCAGAAGAAAGTCACTGCCAATATGGTAACTCTTGAGTTCGGCACTGCCCAGAAGTCACAGTTCCTGACGGGACCTATCCAGCCCCGGCGCCCGCGGTTGGAAGTCAAGCATCCTCCAGCCATGACTCAATATAACAAGGGTCTCGTCCCTTTGACATTGGAGACGGGGAAGTCATGTGGATACACCCGATCTCGTCCAAGATATTCAACAGGGTTCAAGGCAACCCAACTCAAAAGGCAAGTCCTGCAATGTCATCTCTGTCCTGCCAGATGATGGTAATCTTACTTCGGCTTCCCTCAGCGATTCAGAAGAAGATAGCATGCATGTACAGCGCAGGCAGATGCGCCTCAACAGACGGGCACCCGGTCTGGAAAGTCATATCAAAGGCAGTATGACAAGCCTACTGACGAGATACAGCAGCAAACGACGTCAGTACCATGCCGGCATCCACTCCAATTCCACCAAGGGAAAGGAAAAGCCTAAGGAGGTGCGGTTCGACCATGTGTTTGAAGAAACCGCCAAGCCAAGGGCTAGACACGCCTTTCGCTTTGATATATTTGGCCCACTTAGCCAATATCCCGGCTCGTATCACAATACACGAGCTTCTTCGTCTCTCCAAAGAGACAAGAGAGGCACTCAGAGATGCGCTGGCCAACTCGGAGTCCTTTCTACATGCATGCCCGAGGTTCCTGGTGATGAGATGCGGCCTTCCTGCTCAGAGTGCCATCACGCACAGTCAAAGGTGCCTGCTATTTACTTCACGGCGGAAGATATGCTTCTCAAGGACAACAAGCACGATCGACCTCTGTACTACACCGGATATATCGGTTCAACCTGCATTGAAAGGATACAAGTCGATCCGGGGTCTGCACTCAGCATCATCCCCAAAGGCTCCTCTACTTCCTCGGCATACCACTGTACAGGTTGTCTGCAACCACCACTACAATATACGGTTTCAATGCCGGGAGCAGTCATCCACTTGGGAAGATTCGGCTCCGCTGCAGAATCGGAAGCCTGAAGTCAGAGGTGACATGCTATGTCATCGATGCGGACACATCATACAACCTGCTACTGGACGACCATGGATCCATGCCAACTGGATCGTTCCTTCCACTCTCCATCAGTGCTTCAAATATGTTGCGGATGATGCGACAGTACGAACTGTCTTCGCTGAGAAGCAACCCTTCAAGGGGGTGGAAAACTACTTCACTGATGCTCTCCTATATCAAGAGGCTAGTGGAACGCCGGAGAACCATTGCCAGACGATGATGAAAGTGGCAATGAGGCGGATTCGAATCCGAAACGGGCATGCCAGCCATTCTGATGGCGAGCCAATTGTAGCATGCTTTAATGATCCCCGATGTAAGATCCCTCCTGAAGAGGAAGGCGAATGGATAATTAATGATAATATTTCTTTTGATTATCCTGCGAGCATCGAGTCGATTAAATCCATTATGGATGGCTCCTCTTCATATGCCCGTACATGAGCCGAGTGTGGCTAGCACATCTGTGGAAGCCATAGAAGGGGTCACGCTGGTAGTCCCTCCGTCCAAGTAAGGTCAGGCGCCGATAATCTTCGGCAGAGCCCGGCCAGGGAGATTCTCAACTACAGACTCAAGCTCAGAGTCGGATGCTCCACAGTTCTTTCATTACGCACCATCAGCGCGCCATATTATGAAGAAGATGGGTTACAACCTGAAGCAGGGAGCGGGCCTAAACTTCGAAAAAGGAAGACGCAGCTTGATGCGTAACTCCGTCCCAAGAGGGAAACCTGCAAATACTATGATGTACACGCAGGGGTTAGGATATGTTACACCCACATCATCAACAACAGTTCAGGTCAAAGGCGATGGATCGATCCCATCACAGTCGGCCTCATCCTCCGAATGGGACTCTGATGTCAGCATAGGAGGAATATTCGAAAGCCTCATGACTTCAAGCAGTCAGTTGGAACCCGCAGAGGTTGCCGATGAAGATCATGGGCCCAGCAATTGAGCCTCCAATGGGAAAAGCGGTTTGAGCTGCGCGAGCCGCCTACCGAAGACAAGGTGATGCAGTCAACTTGGGCAGTCAAGATCATCCCAAACCGATTTTCATAAGTGAAAGCCTATCACTTATCGAAAAGGAAGAATTGATAATGCTCGTAAAGAGTATATAGATGTCTTCGCCTGGAGCTACGAGACATGCCTGGACTTGATCCACAGTCGCTATGCACCGTCTAAACATCAAGCCCGACGTTAAGCCAGTCAAGCAGCAACAACGTCGGTTCCGCCCAAACATCATGGAGGCTATTGAAGCCGAAGTTCACAAGCTTATTGCATGTGGCTTCATCCGGGAGGAACAACATCCATATTGGTGGCTAACAAGTCCCCGTCCTCAGAAGAATGGGAAAATACGGATCTGCATCGACTACCGTGATCTCAATACGCCTGTCCCAAATGATTTCCGCTGCCCATCACCGATGTCATGATTGACAACACATGCGGGTTCGAAAGGATGTCTTTCATGGACGGCTTTTCAGGTGTACAACCAGATTAAGATGTATCCCAACGATGAGAAGCATACTTCGTTCCGAACACCATGGGGGTATACTGCTACACTGTAATGCCCTTCGGATTGAAGAATCCGAGCAACCTAACCAGCGGGCGATAGCATGATCTTTCGCGACCATCTCCGAAAGACGGTGGAATGCTATGTTGACGACATTGCCGTCAAAAAGCCGCAGCAAAGATGAACATCTTCGCGATCTGAGAACGATGTTCGATATAATGCGGGCTCATCAGTTGAAAATGAACCCGACAAATCCTTTTTAGGAGTATCCAGCGGCAAATTCCTTGGGTCATTGTCACATCAAGGGATCCATCTGGACCCACAAAGTCAAAGCCATCCAGGACATGCATCCACGAGGAACCTCAAAGAGCTCAGAGGCTTACAATGCAGGTTAGCCTACATCAGAAGATTCATAGCAAATCTATCGGCCGCTGCCAACCGTTCACACCTCTCATGAAAAAGGGTACTGCCTTCATATGGGATCAAGCTTGTCAAGAAGCTTATGAAGACATTAAGAGGTATCTCACAAAACCTCCAGTCTTGGTGGCCCTACATCAGGGAAACCATTCTTGCTTTATGTAAAAGCTCTGGATTATTCCCTCGCGCCCTCCTCGCTCAAGGACGACAATGGCCATGAGCAAGCCATTTATTACCTGAGCAGGACTCTCATAGGAGCGGATCTCGCTACAATCCTGTTGAGAAAGAGTGTTTAGCTCTCGTCTTTGCCGTTCAGAAGACACGGCATTATTTGGTTGGCCAGACCATACATGTCATCTCCAGAGTAAACCCATTGCGTCTTCTTATGATGAAGCCAGGATCATTGAACTCAGATTGGCTAAATGGGCACTGCTATTGTCCCAATATGACATGACATTTACCCCTCAAAAAGCGGTTAAAGGTCAAGCCCTTGCAGAGTTCTTGGCTGCGCATCCAGTTCCGGAACATTCAAAGCTTCACGAAGACATCCCTGATGAGGTCTTCGAATCTAATGTAACCTCAGTAGAGAGTGTGGCAGATGTTCTTCGACGGAGCATCACGGATGGGCCCTAAAGGCAAGATTATTGCGCGGAGTGGGGGTTGTGTTCATCTCCCCACAGGATCATATCCTTCCCAGGGCATTCTCCTTGACAGAGTCATGCTCTAACAATGTAGCGTAATACAATGCCATGCTCATTGGTCTCCAGCTCGCCCTGGAATGGGGGTACGCTACCTTGAAGCTTATGACGATTCAAAGCTGATCATTAGCCAGGTAAAAGGCGAATATGAAGTCCGCCTGAGGACTTGGTGCCTTACTATCATACAGCCATCGAACTGGCTAGCCTATTTGAAGGCTTCTACTCGGGCATGTGTCTCGATCTCAGAACACCAAGGCGGATGCTCTCGCTGCATTAGCGACAACGCTAGCCTTGCCAGCCGACACCGAGTATCACCTCACAGTCGCAACCCGACATCTTGTATGCTCCAGGCAGGTGCTAAGAGCCCGAGAAGTCCATAATGTCTCCATGAATCTTGAGACGAGGATTGGCGCTTCCTCTCATTGACTATGCTCTGCACGGTCTGCTTCCAGACGATTCTAAAGAAGCGCTTCCATCAGACGAAGATCTCTCCGTTTCTATTATGATCCAACCTTGAAGACACTTTACCGTCGTTCATATGACGGTGTCCTCCTCCGTTGTCTCTCTCATTCAGAGGCACAGGAGTGCTTAAAGAAGCACATGATGGCATTTGCGGAGCTCACCAGCCGGGTCCAAAGCTTAAAGACATGCTGCACAGACTTGGGTATTACTGGCCGACCATGATAGCCGATGCACCCATATGCACAAAGGTGTAAAGCGTGCCAAGTCCATGCAGACTTCATACACCAACCTTCGGAATTGCTCCACCCTACTGCTGCTTCATGGCCATTTGAAGCGTGGGAATTGATGTCGTAGGGCCAATCAGCCCCTCTTCGGCAAGAGGTCACGGTTTATCCTCGCAATAACCGACTACTTCTCAAATGGGCAGAGGCCATACCGTTGGCCGAAGTCAAAACCTCCAATCTGGTTAGCTTCATCAAACACCAGGTCATCCATCGATTTGGTGTCCCCAGGCGGATCATCCACGACAATGGTCCTCAATTCATAAGCCAAGGATTCTATCGTTCTGCGATAAATACCGAATTCAGAATATGGCTTCAACAGCTTACAATCCTGCGCCATTGGTTTAGCAGAAGCATTCAACAAGATAATCATCAAGCTGCTCAAGAAGTTTGTCTCCTCGAACAAGCGAGATTGGACGAAAAGCTCGGTGAATGCCTTTGGGCCTACCGGACTACGGTTCGGACACCGACAGGCAATACGCCTTTCTCCCTGGTATTGGGTGCGAAGCGGTCATCCCATTGGAAATCCAGGTGCCATCATTGCGAGTAGCCCTGACTACTAAAATGACATCAGAAGACAATGATCGCCTGCGTCTTCGAGAGCTCGAAGGCCCTGGACGAGAAGCGCTGCAAGCTCAGCAACACATCGAGCTATATCAGGCTCGGATGTCAAAAGCCTTCAATAAGAAGGTTAAGCAAAGAACCTTCCAGAAAGGAGATCTGGTCTTAGCCGTCAGACGACCGATGATTATGACGCACAAGACCAAAGGCAAATTTCAGCCTAAATGGGAAGGACCGTTTGTGATAGAGACAGTCTATTCAAACGGAGCATACCGCCTTACGACTGCAGATGGCGACCTCCTCATGATGCCAATCAATGGCAATTCTTAAAGAAGTACTATCCTTAATCAAGGATCTTGCTCTCGATCAAGTTAACATTACACCTCTGATCGAGATCCGCGCGTCCGAAATGCGCACAAAGAGAGCCTCTCTCTTCTCCAAGCATATCAAATCTGTTGGTAGCTGGGGGTTTGCTTAAAATCCCAAGGGATCTGGTCCCACTTGATTCCCTCTCCAGAATCACTTACCAATTCTCATCCATAGAATGTAAGAACACATATTTCGCTGTTACGTTAACATTAAACCTATGACAGCAGTCCCCTCATTTCTCCTCATGAGAGCGAGACCTCCAAGTCACTTACCAATTCTCATCCATAGAATGGTAGGACCACACATATTCCGCTGTTACGTTAACATTAAACCTATGACAGTGATTTCCTCGTTTCTCCCCGAGAAGACGAGACCTTTTCCAAATCCAATCCTATTTTGAGCTTGGCAACTTCTCAACCAGTTACGTCATCGCGACCTCTGAACTGGCAGATAGCCAAGTTTCATCTATCATTGAGCTTAGTGACGTCTTAATCGTTATGTCATTGCGACCTCTGAACCAGTAGACAGCTAAGTCTCAACTTGAGTCCTGTTGACATTTACAAAGACAGGTCTCGATACTTGTTGACATTTACAAAACAAGTATCACCTATCATTGAGCTCAGTGGCGTCTTAATCGGTTATGTCATTGCGCCTCTGAACAGTAGACAGCTAAGTCTCAACCTTGAGTCCTGTTGACATTTACAAAGACAGGTCTCGATACTTGTTGACATTTACAAAAGACAAGTATCACCTATCATTGAGCTTGGTGGCGTCTCAATTGGTTATGTCATTGCGACCCCTGAACCAGTGACAGCTAAGTCTCACCTTGAGTCATGTTGACATTTACAAAAGACAGGTCTCGATACTTGTTGACATTTACAAAAGACAAGTATTACCTATCATTGAGCTTGTGGCGTCTTAATCGGTTATGTCATTACGACCTCTGAACCAGTAGACAGCTAAGTCTCAACCTTGAGTCCTGTTGACATTACAAAAGACAGGTCTCGATACTTGTTGACATTTACAAAGACAAGTATCACCTATCATTGAGCTTAGTGGCGTCTTAATCGGTTATGTCATTGCGACCTCTGAACCAGTAGACAGCTAAGTCTCAACCTTGAGTCCTGTTGACATTTACAAAAGACAGGTCTCGATACTTGTTGACATTTACAAAGACAAGTATCACCTATCATTGAGCTTGGTGGCGTCTCAATTGGTTATGTCATTGCGACCTCTGAACCAGTAGACAGCTAAGTCTCAATCTCGAGCCCTGTTGATATTTACAAAAGACAGGCCTCATACTTGCTGACATTTACAAAAGGCAAGTATCTTCACTCCAGCCCCGCAATGGGCTAACCTCGAGACTGGCAACTTCTCAACCAGTTATGTCATCGCGACCTCTGAACTGGCAGATAGCCAAATTTCATCTATCATTGAGCTTAGTGGCGTCTTAATCGTTATGTCATTGCGACCTCTGAACCATTAGACAGCTAAGTCTCAATCTCGACCCTGTTGACATTTACAAAAGACAGGCCTCATACTTGTTGACATTTACAAAAGACAAGTATCCCCTATCATTGAGCTTGGTGGCGTCTCAATTGGTTATGTCATTGCGACCCCTGAACCAGTAGACAGCTAAGTCTCAATCTCGAGCCCTGTTGACATTTACAAAGACAGGCCTCATACTTGCCGACATTTACAAAAGGCAAGTATCTTCACTCCAGCCCCGCAATGGGCTAACCTCGAGACTGGCAACATCTCAATTGATTATGTCATTGCGACCTCTGAACCAACAGACAGTCATGTCTCATTATCCAAACAGCAGAAGTCAAAAGGAAATTTTCTATTAAAGCCAAAAGAGGGATACATGGAGGAGCATATACAATGGCCTACAGGCGTATATGTAAGATCGAATCTGATCCCCGAGCGAAGCTAGCCTCGTTCTCCTGTCATCAGTAGCCTGGGCCAGCGCCTGTGATCTCAGCTCAGCCTCATCGAAGTCCACCGCCTGAGCCAGACGAGCCTCGACCTCCGCCAAAGTCGCCCTCTGTGACGACTTCTGCCGCGCCAGTTCCTCACTCCGAGCCCTGAGCTGCTCAAGCCGCGCAGTCTCTTCATGACGCATCTGTGTAGCTTTGGATAAGAGGAGATTTGCCTTCCGGATCATCTCTTCGCCCTCTTAAGCTTATCTTCGGCATCAAGAAGAGCACTGGTGGAAGCGTCAATTGCACTCCCAACCTCTACTTCCTCTGTCTCCAAGGACTTCAGTCAGAGGAGATAGCCTCAGCAGCCTCTGAGCGGCGAGCTGAGCCTCGCGCCTTTGTGCAACAAGATGTGTGAGCCGTTCATCAGCCAAAGACGCTGCGTCTGAACGATAGAGACGGCGCCATTCCTCCACGTCCTTCTCAAGGTCATCTACCAGGAGTTCCAGAGCAGTAGCTTGATGGTACCCCTCAAAGTCTCGAATGCAATCAATACCTCGGGAGAGGACCAACCTTCAGCTTCGAAAATGGCACAGGCGAGCCTTTCAAGACTAGACCGATAGTCCTGCTCCAAATTGTTATAGAAGCTATCGACCAGATTACCTATGAAGTCATTCTCAGCTTCATCAATCTTTGGTAGAGGGACACCTCGGAGCAGTCTACCAGCCCGGCCGACACCACCGCAGAAGAAGAAGCGGGAACATCGACAGCAGCAGGACAAGCCAAGGACGATCTCGGCGGAGTCCTCATCGAAATTAATACACTAGCCACCGCGAGGGAAGGGCTGGCAACTACCTCTGAAGCAACAGGCTCAACCACCTGAGTTGGGGAGGCAGGCTGGTGATCGCCCTCAACTCCATACTCGCCGGCATCTCACTCGGGAGTGAAGGCATCTGTGGGACTGTCGTCTCCACAACCCCCGACCCTCAGTTGTCATGGGCTGATAAGAGGGGAGGTCGCCATACAGCGCGTCCAACACAGCAGCATCCGCCGCGGTCGAAGCACTCGACTCGCCCTTTAACCTCTCAGGAGAACCCTCCGCTTCCTTCGTAGCTGATGCCCTTGGGGACGAATACCTGCAACAAACCAAGGTCAAAAAGAGACGCAGCAAACAGGCGAAGACCAAGAGATCGTAGTCATACCGAAGGCCGATGTCACCTCGTCAGCCGCATCGGAATCCAAGGGTCCCATCGGAAAGTTCTTACCAGACTCGACGTAAATGGCCGGCCCGCTCTCGCCCGCCGAGTCCCCTGCAGACCACTCACAGAGCTTGATTCCACCGAACTTCCTTTGGAGGTCCCAACACCCGAAGGACCGACATCAGCTGCGCCACTCCCAGATTCTTGCGAGTGAGCGGAAGAGCTGGCTGCAGCCCTATAAGTGAACAGGGATCATAGTGTTCCCCTTGCTCTCCAACTGCCTCAGCTCCTGCAACAAAAGCAAATGATGATTTTTTAAAGTGCGCTGAAGGCATATTAGATGGGGCCAATCTTACCAGTAGTCGGTTCAGCAACCGACGGCTCAGCCACTAATGGAGCAGCAGAAGGAAGCGCAGTAGAGGGTTCGCCCTCTACCACAATTGTAGGAGCATGGCGACGGGGCTTCTTCGCCAACGACTTCTACGGGATCCCACTCCCACGTTTCCTCTTGAAGTGGACATCAGAATCCTCTTCTTCCACTTCTTCCACTGTCGTGGGGGAGCTGTTCCCACCACGCAGAAGCCGGCTTCACAGGTGTCAGTTTCGCGAACATCAGCTCCTGTCCCTACCTCAAAGCGAGGGCTCCCTGCATCAGAATCCTCGCTATCATCCCAGCGATGAACTCCTCTATGCCAGGGACACGGACTCGTTTACCCTCCTTCTTCTCAGAAGCCTTCTGCCTCATCCGATGAGCAATCAATCTCACACCCGAACTATTGGCATTGAATCCAGGAGGCGTGGAATTCGAAGCCGCATACCATTGGCAAAGCACAGGTCGTCCGAAGGCCGGGATCCCTCAACGGCGTGCGTAGCCGTGCCCAGTGCCATCCGCGGTAAAGAACTGCCAGGCACGAGCCCCATCATGAGGCTCCCCATAAATTCAAGTCCGGATTTGGGTTGCCCACGTACAGCTGGTCATACCCGAATTGGCGGGCAAACCGCTCGGAACGTAGGGTTCCAGGTAGCAGGTGTCCCCACTCCTGAACAGCAAATGCGAGGGCCGGATGCTGACCAGCCACTCGAAAACCCTCGACTCATGGGAGAGTCACCCGATTCCGCATCATGGAATTCCTCATTGAACCCCGCATCCCGCATGCGAGGAAAACAGCGGAACATGCTATAGGCGTCCATAACGACGCACTAACTTACGGGCCTCAGCCAGGTAGACCTTCTGCCATGAACAGCCCTCGAAGCGGCGGAGAAGTGCCGTTCGACACCCTGCGGAGGATCCGCCCCAGCTCCAATCAAAGCCGGGCAGTGCAAGGCGAACCACGCCATCAAGTAGGTATACGGTAAACCTACCCTAGAATTTGGTCCGTCACAGGGCAGGACGGCACCCTTTCCTCTCCTCGAGCCGATGGTCTGCAGAAAGCCTCCGTTAGCGCACGAAGGCCCCTCTGGATACAGCACACCATAGCCGGAGAAGACCCAGACGGTGGCCATGGACTAAGCGCACAGCCGGCAGCAAGACATTCGGGTGGACAATGTCACCCGAGGAAGACGGCACCACACATTTCTTTAACCAGATGGTTAAGAACCGGCCAGCAGCGCCTTCCGAGACATAGGCCGACGAGCCTGATGGTGAAAGCTCCGAAGGACATCACCTTCCTCAAAAGGACCATCATCTTCAGTCACGACGATGTCCTTTTCGGCATGCGCCTCCATCCGGGCCAAGATGTCCCCTTCAGCAACTCCGCAATGAGCAGCTTCAGGCGCACTCTTCATGTCCGGGAACAGATAGTTCCCCCAACTCTTTAAGCTCTTCGAGCTACTCTTGCCCCAGTGTGGATGCTGGAACAAATGTGTAAGTGGCACATCAATTCCCGGTAAGTCTCGAGCAAAGCAGGCTCCTGCTTCTCCAACAGAGCCAACTCCGCTTCACAGGGAAAGTACTCTTCGTACGGAAGAGACCCAAAGGAGGCAAGGCAGAGATTTCCCACATCTCATGCAGAGCCATGCCAACTCACAACTGGGTGAAGAAGGTCCCCGAGGCAGGGCAGTATAACTCAAGGATGCGTAGAAGCACGCCACCTTCATATCAATGCCGTAGCAGGTCGCCCTGACGGCCTCATGGAGGTTTAACTTCTCCAAATCCTTTCCGAAATTAGCAAGGACATAGTTGGTCAACTCCGCCCACCATGTCTTGGGAGGATGAACCCAACCAGGGTCCTGAAGTCAGTAGCGGGTAATTCCCGCCAACTGCGCAGAATTGGGCGCCAAAAGTCTGCGCCACAGCCGGATTCTCTCCCACTGGGAGTTCTCGCGATACCTTCCCTGGGTACAGCCCCATTATCTGCGAGGAGGGCCCGCCCCTGAATAGCCAGACTGATATGACAATCCCCAACATGGACAGATTCAGTGCTTCGGCTCACACTCCACTCCATCTTCCGAGCCTGAGTCACAGCCGCGAAGGAGGACAAAGGGAAATGTCCCTTAGTGGACGGAAGATAAGATTTCTCGCCATCTAACTGAAAGATCCACTGCCCTTCGCCGGCCTGCAACTGGCGATCGGAATCAGGCGCAGCATCCCCGAACTGAAGTCAGGCTTTCTGTAAGTCTGACGATTGACATCCTCAAGAGGAGCCGTGGTCAAGATACTCCGGGTGGTCTGCGGGAGACCGCCTTGGATGAGCGTATCCCGGACAAGGAGCTCCGCTCACTGAATAAGAAGCCTCTCCATGGACTGCAGGCTGAGGCTACCACCTGCTCGCCTGGATAACCCAAACAGACTGTTTCGGGATACCAGAGGCGTAATGCACTGCAAAACAGAAATGAGCTATGATTAGTTCATCAATCAAGTGGATATGAAAATACAAAAATTCACTAAGCATAGCCTCGCTCAGCGAGAAAAGCCAGCAAGGTGATAGCTTCGATGAAGCTTGATCTCGTGGATGAAACTGCATCTTCGCAGGAAGAAATCCGAAGCACCAACTTCGCTTGAGCAGGAAGTGGTATAGCCCTGAGGGCTGATGTCATCAAAAGGGCATTATGGTCAAAAGTCATCATGACTGAGAGGACTTATTCAAGTCCTTTTCCTCAAACAGCACGGAGAGGCCCAAGTTATGGCTTCGTGCGAAAGCCCAAAGAAGAACTGTTCAGTTCTTAACTCCCTGGTGCAAGCAAAATAGGGAATTAAGGAACGAGTTTCACTGATAAAGACAGATCATATTCGATCGTCCTAATGGTCAAATATCGACTCCAAAGAGCAAGACCACCATCTCTGAGCAGAGTCTCTTACCAGCGACAGGTCGCTCAATGACCGGAGGAGGAGGAGGACCCTCCGCTGCAGAAGTCGCTGCTTCCTTACCCGCTCGTCTTTTGGGCGCCATCGAAGAAATGCAAGGGTTCTCAAAGAACTCTGAAGCAAAGAAGGAGGAAGAAGGAGAGGAAAAGACAGAAATTTCTCTGAAAAAGGAGATCTTTTCCATGTCAGCCCATCGGGCTTTTATAGGCAATCAGCGCCTAATCGAGGCCTCGAAAAGGGCACATGCCGCCGTTTCGAATTAATTCGAAACAGTGCCCGAAGCGCCTGAGGCGCTTTCCCCAAAGAGCGACGGTTCAACCCCACTAAAGGGTTACTTCGCACAGGAGCAAAGTGCGGACTTCGCACAATCCTTCAAGGGCTTAGCCGAGAGGCTTACCTTAGCCCTCCAAAAAGGTGATGCTCGCGAGACATGCCAGTCTCGCGAAAATCATTCGAAAAAAGGTGCTATGTCCTTAGCTCCGCACACAGTTTAGCCCAGCTATGGCCAAACTCTCAGTGAAAGCAAGCAAAAATCAGATGATCAGACGATGACTTTCATTGATTCAAAAGCAAAGGTACACTGATATTACATCAAAGTTGTGTTTCATACAAACACATTCAGTTGCCCACAGGATCATTTAGGCATACAAGCGTTTTATCTGCCTCCAAGCCAGATCAACGGGACAGGAAGGCCTTCCTCCGGCGCAAGGCCATAATCCTTCGCACATGAACAGATGGTGCCACAAGGACACGGTCATTTTTCTCCACAAAATGGCGAGATCTTGCCAGGCCATTTTTTGTTGAAGCTGGCAATAAAAACCTATCGCCGCCAACACGATAGATCACGTATAATGGGAATCGGCAGTGATACCAATGATCTAACAGGCGCGATGCCCACTTTCCGAAGTGGATCGCCATCAAAGGCTACCAAAGTTGAAAGTCGGCAATGGTGCCGACGATCCCACAGGCGACGCCCATGATCTTGAAGCGGATCACCTCCGGTAAAAGCGGCAGCCAGCCTCCCTCAGAACGAATCATCACGGATAAGAGGCTGCCAACAGCCTCTGGGACGCGCACCAGCTGCCCCGAATTGTTCCTCCTGCTTAAAAGTAAAGCTTCAACCGGGAAGCATAGGGCAATTTTTATGGCTTCTTCCATCAAGTCACCAGACTGGCAAGTATAGCTCGCTGCAAGGCAATTGGAGCAAGTTAGCAGTCAAGCACAGAAAGAGCTGCAAAAACATTAAGTCAGATTCTTCAGCGGCAAAGTGATCCGACTTCAGCCAAAGCAGAGGATAAGCCCCGCCTGCGCAGCACCATGGGCTGGTTCAGCAAACGCCAAGTCCTAGCCTCGCCTATACGGCAAAGTCAGACTGATCTTGTGAGAAACAGTCTCAACATTCACCAATATGGCAAGACTGGCTCAACTATTGAGAGGCCAAGTCCCAAGTCCTGCCTGCGCAGCGAACTTAACAAGCAATGGTCTTTCTGATCAATCAAGACGATGGCTTCGCAGAAAGTCATGATGAGATCCTTCTCTGCAACAGCCAATTGCAAGATGAAGAATAAGGGAAGCTAATCCCTGAAGGCGAGCTGTCAAAGCTAAATCAAGGGAGATGAGTTCCCTAAAAGCGGTGAAGTCTTTGAATGATCAAGACTTACTGGTCCTTGGCCGGTTAGACAACCAGAGTGGGCTTTCCCACTAATTCAGAGATCTGAGTATCTCTCTCAACCAAGAGAAGAGAAAACAAGCAGGCCATTTCTCTTCGAGGACCTCAAGTGTCCTATTTATAGGCCCCATGGCCTGAGCACTCTCACCTCAAGCGTGGAAGCTCGAGTGCATTCAAGGCATTTATTGCGCCTTGATGGAAGGGACGGTTTTCCCTTGGAACCGTGCAAAGGGAGAAAACGTCTCCCTCATAAAAGGCACTTATGGCGGCTTGAAAAAGGGAAACATCCTCCTTTGGTAAGGTACGACCAGAGAATATCTCCCTTGAACGGCGCGAAAGGAGAAATGATCCTCCTCGTAATCGGCCCATGGCAGTTGGCCTCGGAAAAGCAAGAAAGTTCCAAAGCGAACCTATTTCTGGAAGCCCAGATGCGGAGCTACCCGCACGCAAACGCGAAGCGACTCGCGGATCTGCACGATTCTTCGGCGAATCTATCCAAATCAGGATTGGAAGCGAAGCTGAACTCACCATCATGGCGATGTTCATACTCCACACCACCATCACAGCAGTTCAAAGTATTTCGAAGTCTGGGCTATTGCAGACTTTCGAAAACTTTGAAGGGGGTCTTGTTGACACTTAAAAGACAAGATTCTCATTGGTCCGAACAATGTCTAACGAGACGAGCTGAAGACCAGTTTTCACCCATCTCCGAGGGACAAGGACAACTTGGACTCCACTGATCCAGCAAGCAGAACATGAACCCGGATTGTTTCTAAACAGACCTCAAGCAGGTCTAAAATGCTAGTGTTTAGCATTACTTTAGCCCAAGGAGATAGCCTCGATTGAGAGGCTAACATCATCCGAGCATCGCCAGGAGCTAACTGATAGCTTCGCCGAAAAGCCTTTTTTCGGATTTCGCCAAGGATTGCTTTAGCTCCGCTATGAGCTTCAATGCGGGCAGCTCCGCTATGATCTACTACGTCAACCTTTGACCAATCAAATCTCCTG